>CM033471.1:54231401-54453637 GCA_019447015.1 Hymenochirus boettgeri | reverse complement strand
AATGTATATCTGCTATCCATCTAGCTCTGATCTGATCCTATCCATCTATTCTCTGCTATCCATCTATTATTATCTATCTATCTATACTACTCTGCGATTTATCTATCTCTGCTATCTACTATCTATCTATCTATCTATCTATATATCTCTGCTATGTAGCTATCTGATATCTATATAATCTATCTATCTACTGATATATCTCTCCGCTATCTATCATACTATCATATTCCATCCATTCTATCTCTGCTATCTATCTATATATATATATATTATCATCTACTATTATACTACATCATCTATCTCATTATATATCTATCTCTCTATCTATATATCTATCTATCTCTGTTGCTATCTTATCTACTATCCATATATCATCTATCTCTGATATTTATCTATCTCTGATATCCATCTATCTCTCTATCAATCTATCTATCTAATCTATCTATCTCTGATATCTATCTATATATCTATCTATCTATCTATCTCTGCTATCGTCTACCTCTGCTATCTGTCTACTCTGCTATCTGCCTATCTCTTGATCTGTCTATCTATCTATCTATTTGTCTATCTATCTATCTGTCTATCTATCTATCTCTGCTATCCATGTATCTATCTATCTCTGCTATCTATCTATCTACGTACCTACCTACCTACCTACCTTTCTCTCATCTATCTATCACTGTCTGTTTATCTATCTCCCTACCTACCACCCCCCTGTAGCCAGCCAGCCCGACCCTGCTGTCACTGTCAGGAAGGAGTTAGAAGAAAAAAAGAAGGTGAAAGAACTTAGGCGGCAACTTAATTTTTTTTTAAAAAATTCACTTACTGTAAGTCTGTAGACTGTAACCGACTGACTTTCGGCTCCTGTCTTCGCCCCGAGTTGATGAGAGAGTAAAGCACTGCACAGCTGCTGCCCAATCCACTGCTCCTCTCTCACCAGGCCGCTGCTCCGCTCTGCAACTAACAGCCGATTCCCTCCTGGGCGCGTAAGTCAGGTGACGTCACTTACGTCACTTACGCAATAACGCAAAGCGCGCCGCTGCGCGCGGAAACCTTTCTGGCCAATCAGAAAGGTAGCAGGGGGAAATTTAAATTTTTTTTTATTTCCAGCGCTCCTATTGGGTCCGAACTTCCGGGTTCCCGGCACTTCAACTTTGACAGCCGCAGTTATGGGTTCTGGGTCCCGATATTCCACCGACTGATCACGGACTTATTGGCAACGATAAGGATGAGCTGCTAAGGTAAATGCTGCGCTTTAATAGAGGGGAAATGCCGCCTATTATTTTTTTGGGTCTGGAGTGCCGCCGTGAGCAACTGTTTCATGTTGCTTCATGGTAGGAGCGGCGCTGGATATCATAGTATAAAAGCAATAATGGTATAAAAGATTCAAGTGCACTTTGGTTAACCGAGGATATGGTACAGAAAGAACTAAATAAGGTTAATATTAATAAATCTCCTGGACCAGATAAAATACATCCTCGGGTACTTAGGGAGCTAAGTTCAGTTTTATCTAGGCCATTGTTTCTTATTTTTGCTGATTCCCTCATGTCCGGTGGTGTGCCTCTGGATTGGAAAAAGGCTGATGTTATTCCAATATTCAAAAAGGGTAGTCGTTCACAGCCGGGTAATTACAGGCCTGTTTAACTTCAGTGGTGGGGAAGATCCTGGAAAGTTTAATAAGAGAACATGTTCTAGAGTATGTTTCAAGGACTGACATTATAAGTAGTAACCAGCATGGATTTAGGAGTAATAGATCTTGTCAAACTAACTTGCTTGTCTTTTATGAGGAAGTAAGTAGAAATTTAGACTGTGGCATAGCAGTAGATGTAGTTTACTTGGATTTTGCAAAGGCTTTTGATGCAGTCCCACCCCCATAGGCGACTAATGTATAAGCTAAGGTCTGTTGGTCTGGGGAGTCACATTTGTACATGGATAGAAAATTGGTTAATGAATAGGATACATAGTGTAGTTATAAATGGGGCTTCATCGTTATGGACTAAAGTGCTAAGTGGGGTGCAACAGGGTTCTGTGTTGGGGTCACTTCTATTTAATCTATTTATTAATGATTTGGAAGTGGGTATTGTCAGCAAGGTTTCTGTGTTTTCTGACGACAAAAAACTTTGTCGACCATTAAAAACTTCAGAGGATGTGCAATCGTTGCAGGGGGATCTAGATAGATTGTCCCATTGGTCTGCTAAGTGGAAGATGAAATTCAATGTTGATAAACGTAAGGTAATGCATTTTGGACTAAAAATCCTTGTGCTACTTATACTATAAATGTCTCTGTGTTAACTGAATTCCTGTTGGAATGGGATCTTGGAGTTTTGGTGGATAACAAACTTAAAGGTAGCAAGCAGTGCCAGGCGGCAACAGCCAGAGCCAGCAGTCTTGTATAAAGAGAGGTATGGATTCAAGGGAGGAAAATGTAATTCTCCCTCTTTACAAAGCATTGGTAAGGCCTCATTTGGAATATGCAGTGCAATTTTGGAATCCTGTGTACAAAAAGGACATCTTTGAAATGGAAAGGGTTCAGAGAAGGGCAACTAAATTAATAAGGGGATTGGGGGAGCTTGACTATGAAGAGGCTGGATAAGTTACAATTATGTATGCTAGAGAAAAGGCGTTTGCATGGGGATATGATTACTGTGTATAAATACATTAACGGGCCATACAATAAACTATCTGGGGCATTGTTCACCAATAGAACATGTCAGAGGACACGAGGACATCCCTTAAGACTTGAAGAAAAAAGGTTTAGGCTTCAAGCTCGGAAAGGGTTTTTCACTGTGAGAACGGTAAAGCTATGAAACTGTCTTCCAGTGGACGTTGTTATGGCAGGTTCATTGGTCAGTTTAAAAAAAAAGCTGGATGAGTTTCTGCAAACAAGGAATGTTGCAATTTACTGGTATTGATACATAATGTAGAGTTGATCCAGGGAAATTTCTGATTGCCACTTGGAGTCAGGAAGGAATTTTTTTCCCCCTTCATAAATTTGGTGTGTGTTTTTTGCCTTCCTCTGGATCAACAATAAGGCAGGAAATTAGGATATTGCTACATGGGTTGGACTGGATAGACATATGTCTTTATTCAACCTCAAATACTATAACTAAAACTAAATAAGGGATATACAAACACGTACATAATAGAACAAAGACTTTCTGACATTATACAGATGTTAACCTTTGCCCCCATGCCTGACAATGGCTGTCGTAATTAAAACAGAAAATATACGTTCAATGAGGTTTGGGTGGTTTTGAGGTACTTAGTTCATTTACGTAATTCTACATGACATTTAGATTAGAAACATAGTGGTACATAAAGTTTGGATCTTTCTTGAGTTCCAATGTTTTTTTTATAAGTTTAAATTCCTATTCTAACCTGTCCTTGCATTTTCAATCATTTTAGTTAGCCAATAAAAGGAATTATTTTATATCCAAGATTTCTTCACTTTCATCAATGTCTAACACGATACAATTATCTGCTACTATTTATAAATATTCACCAGCATTGATTTAGGAGGAACAGATCTTGTCAAACAAACTTGCTTGGCATTTATAAGAAAGTAATTAAAATGTGGACTCTAACATAGCAGAATATGTGGTATACTTGGATTTAGGCAATTTAGGGATAACCTAAGTTCTGCTGGGCTTGGGTGGTGTACATGGATAGAAAATTGGTTGATGGAATCGGATGCAGAGAGTAGTTATTAAGGGTGCTTCGTCAATTTGGACTTAAGTTGTGACCACTTCTATTTAATCTTTATTAATGATTTGGAAGTGGGTATTGACAGCAAAATCTCGGTTTGCAGATGACGTGAAATTTGGGGACTTAAGGTGGCCATACACATAATTGATTTTAGGTAAATTCCATTGTGGGCCGACAGGATTTACCTATTATCGGCAGTGTATAGAGACCAAAACTGACTGACTGTAATGCTGGTCAGTTTCAGCTCTCTTTACTTTAAGTATTGAGAGCCGATACTACTGGTCCGTGCATGGCCGCCTAATCCCCATAATGTCTATAGGTGATTGATTGGGGCCATGTGTGCAGTTCCCATCACATTGCTATGACAGATACCAAAGTGATCTGTCTGCACAATGTGATGGAAATCGCATTTGTATGGCCACCTTTAAAACTTAAACGTAGAGAGTAGTGTCAGACGGCAACAGCTTGAGAAAGCAAAATATTGTTATGTATAAAGAGGGATATGGATTCAAGGGAGAAGCAACTGTGTAGTACTTTTACAACGTTATATAATCTTTGTTGTAACTAATATATTTATATACTTACCTCGATTCACCGCCGGCTAAAGTGACAGGTCCTGACCACTTCCAGTTTCACTTTAACTTTAGGGTGAATTAGCCAGTATGCACGCTATAGTTAAATTAAAGGAATAGTTCACGGTTTTTCAGTATTTTAATTCAATGCTTTATTAGCATAAAAACATTTTCTTATAAGTTTTACTTCATAAATAGAGGGCTAGATAAGTTTCTAAAAGTAAAAGTTTATGGTACATATAGCTCTTGTGGATCCAGGAAAACTTTATTATTCCCCTTCATACTAAGTTATCCCCCATTTCTATGGATCAACAGTCTTAAAGCAGAACAGATTAAGTCCAACTCCAAAATGTTTTTTAAGTATAGCAATAGTTAAAAGACGAGGACTGAAATTGTGGGACCATTAAATAATATGGCTGAGATGGTTGTACTAAACAGTTGTTTTCATTCGTATTAACTATAGAGAATCCTAGTCCTTATAGCAGGGACTGTAATAATATGAAGGGTATAAATGAGGAATATTCACTCTGGCTGACAGAGAATATGGTACAAAAACAATTAGACAAAGTTAATATCAATAAAGCCCCAGGACCGGATGAAATTCATCCTCGGATCTAAAGGTGCCCATACATCTATAAGAATTTACTTACCCGACCGAGCGCTCACGCGATGTTCATCGATGCTGCCGGAACCGCTTTTCCCGATCTTACATTCGACCGACATGCGATCGCAAAATCCCATTCATTTTGCGATCGCATGTGGGTCGAATGTAAGATCGGGAGAAGCGGTTCCGGCAGGATCGAAGGAACATCGCGTGGGCACCTTTAGAGCTTAGTCCAGTCTTATCTAGACCATTGTTTCTTGTCTTTTCAGATTCCCTTTTGTCTGGTGATGTGCCGCTGGATTGGAAAAAAGCCAATGTAAAACCAATATACATAAAAGGTAGTCGTTCCCAGCCTGGTAACTTTAGACCTATAAGCCTAACATCAGTGGTAGGGAAGAGGCTGGAAACTTTGTTACAGGATGATATCCTTGACCTTGTCTCCAGAACTGATCTTATTCGTAGTAGTCAGCACGGATTTATAAGAAATAGATTGTGTCAGATAAATTTACTTTTTATGAAGGGAGTAAGAATTTAGATTCAGGCATAGCAGTGGATGTAGTATACTGTGCTACATAGGCGACTGATATAAACAGTATAAACTTGACGACTGTTGGCCTAGAAAAAAACATTTGTACATGGATAGAATATTGGTTATTGGATCGCAAACAGAGTGGTAGTCAATGGAGCTACATCTATGTGGGCTAAATTTCTAAGTGGACCCCTTAGGGTTCTGTACTGGGGCCACTTCTTTTTAATCTGTTTATAAATGACTTAGATGTGCAATTGCTGCAAGCAGACCTAGATAGATTATCAAATTGGGCAGCAAAATGTAAGATGAGATTCAAGGATGATAAATGTAAGGAGATGTATTTGGGGTTTAACAATCCTTGTGCCATCTACACCATTAATAACTCTGTTAAATGAATCTCTAACGGAAAAAGATTTGGGGGTTCTGGTAGATAAGAGACTTGTAGCAAACAATTCAAGGCAGCAACGCTAACTGGATATTGTCTTGCATAAAGAAGGGAATAGATTCAAGACAGAAAAATATTATTCTCCCTCTTTACAAGGCACTGGTAAGGCCTCATTTGGAATATGCGGTGCAGTTTTGGAATCCCATATACAAAAGGGACATCTTGGAAATGGAAGCAGTTCAGAAAATGGCAACTTAAATAATAAAGGAAATGGAGGGGCTTGACTATGCAGGCAGATTGGACAAGTTAGGGCTGTTTACATTGGAGAAACTACATTTGCTTGGGGATATAATAACTTATTATAATATAATAATAATATATTAATGCATACAGTAAATTCTCTGGTGCATTGTTCACAAATAAGTCATATCAGAGGACTCGTGGACATCCTTTAAGATGTAAAGTAAAGAAGTTTCATATTCAGGTTAGGAAAGGTTTCTATACAGTGAGAACAGTGAAACTGTGGAACTGTCTTCCAGCAAATGTGGTAATGGCAAGATCATTGAACAGCTTTAAAAGTGGCCTAGATAAGTTTCTAAAACTAAAAATATTGATTACTGTTATTAATACATATACTGTAGTTCTGGTTGATCCAGGGATACTTTCCGATTGACGTTTGGAGTCTGGAAGGATTTCCCCCCCCCCACCTTTTTTTTAGTGGTGTTTTGCCTTCCTCTGGATCAACTGTTAGGTAGGATTTAAAAGGAGGGTGAAAAGATTGGCCTTGATAAACATATGTCTTTGTTCAACCTCAATTACTTTGCTACTATGACATGCTAAAAATCTTAATCTTCTTGGATTAGCAAAGGTTACATGTACAACTATCATCACTTTGCATCAAAAAAACTTGCTGCAAATGAAAGAGCAATTAAATGGATTATCAAGAACTTAAAGAGAAGAGGATGTCCAAAACCTTCCTGCAAGAGCCAGAACCATCTCCTCCAGAGGAATCAGCTACAGAAATATATTGTAGCTGCATACAGTTAGGCTATGACTTGGAAAACAACCGTGTGTCAATAATGGCAGTAGTAAAGCAACTTCTTTCCAAGAAGTGCAAAGTTATTTATTTGAAGGAATTATCTGGAAAACCAAAAACTGTATGGAGAAAAAAAGGTGAACGTTTCCATGTGTCCTGTGTGAGAGACTAATACAATCTTTGTGTGTGGTTGCTTTCTTATATGAGGGAGTGGGCTCACTCTAAGGACACTGCCATAGGTAAAAGAATGGTATTAAAAAGTCCTCTAAAAGAAACATCTCCCAATAATTCAGGCACAATTTTGTGATGGTATGTATTTTTTCCAGCATGATGCAGCACCATGTAACAAGTCATAAGAGGTTAAAGGACATGTAAACTAGGGCAAATCTTTTTTAACTAATCACACGGTAATTAGGATTAATTACCACCAAACCGTAATCTGCTTTTTTTCTTCCCTAACCTTCCTATCTCTTGTTTTTATAGCTCTGAGAGTTTTACTTTTTAAAGGGGGTGATGTACAGCTAGTCAGTAAAGAACTGTCAATCACCCAGCCCACCCCCCTGGCACACTACATGTAAAAATATCCATTCTATAAAGGTAAAGCTTATTTTCTGTCATTGCATGGATAATTGATTCAGCATTAAGATCAGAAAAGGGAATAAGCATTATCTGTTGCTCTGTGCAAACCCAATTCTGCAGTTAGCTGCTGGGTGTGTTACTTAAGTCCCAATGTAGCGCTGTACCGTAAGAAATTAATTACATAGCTCCCACTATACACACACACACACACACACACCTTCAAACTCCTACAGATAAATGAAAATCTTACTTGATTCAATCAATTATTACATCTCCCAGTGCTGCTTACCTTCCCATAGCAAAGCATTTTTACTTTCACTATAACATAAAATTACTGGTTGAATGATATTGGCTTTAGTGAGGCACAGATCATCTTCACTGCACATGCTCCACACTCTATTTGTGCCTCAGTTTTGGGAGGGGGTGGATACATAGAGAGGAGACATACATACTAACTAGGAGTGAACTGAAAAGGACATGAGATCTAGTGACAGGGAGCACTGAGAGCTAAAAGGGATCAAGTTCCTGACAGTACTAAAAATATAGAAATGGATAAAGGCAAGTCATTTTTTTCAGTTTAGTGTCCCTTTTAAGTGGCTAAAAGATCATAACATTAAAACCTGTGGGCAGGATTTGATTAACATAGTAATTAAGGTTGAACAAAGACATACGTCCATCAAGTCCAACCTATTCACCCTCTTTTTTTTTTTTTTAACCCTACTTAACAGTTGATCCAGAGGAAGGCAAAAAAACCCAGCTAAAAAGGGGGGGGGAAAATTCTTCCGGACTACAAACGGCAATCGGAAAGTATCCCTGGATCAACCAGATCTATATGCATTAATACCAGTAATTCTCAATATTTTTTAGTTTTAGAAACTTATCCAGGCCTTTTTTAAAGCTATTCAATTAACTTGCCATTACCACTTCTGCTGGAAGACAGATGTATTTGGCAATAGAAAGCCTTTAAATTGTATGACATTTTTAGTATTATTCTTCTAAGCAGCAAAACACTACATTTGTATTAACGCTTAAACTTTGAATGCTTTAAACAATATATTAAAGTAATGGCCCATTATTTGATCTAGTTAGCTGAAAAACAAAAGGAGTTAGAGCAGTAGTTTCATCAAAAGTGTGGCCAGTGTTCTTAAGAGCCAAGTCTTAGCAACATAATAAATAATGTATTCAGGGACATTTTGCATTTCAGATTTACAGTTAATTAGAACTGTGAATAAGCTTACCTGGTGCACACACACATTACATTTGTCGCAGAAAACCATCTCATTACCATCTTCACCTTCTGGTGATCGGCAAACATCACAGACCACATCCTCATCATATTCAATACCCAGACCTTCTTCTGTCTGAATGGCAACATTCATGTTCTCAAGACAGTTTATTTCCAATGCTTCTATCACCCTCTCCACAGTTAGCTCATCAAGCTGTGGTAATTCTGCTTGGGGAAAAAAAAGCTCCAATATAGTGATTTTTTTAACTCTTTATTAATTGTAACCCCTTTCTCTCGATTCAGTAACTTAACTTAAAAAGAGAACTAATGTTGAACACAACTTCCCTTCATCTATTTAGGTCTTTTAAATTTAATTATTGATCGTTATTGCCACATATATTTTTGGAAAAGGTTGCTATTGCATATCGTACCTTTTAAAATTAGATTTCTAAAAAATATACTGTTTATTCTACAATACTCAATATTTCTTTGGCAAATTTTAGTAACTGCATTGGAATTATGCATTTGATCAATGTAATTCGTTATGTAAACATGATCTTGTTAACTATAACCTCTATAAGCAGAGACTATGTGCCGCAGGCCTCCCATACTCTATGATGTGCCAGGCCCGACTCAGAGACAGGACACTCTTCTTTGGCACACCATCCGTGGCTATGACATATAGAAAATTGGGCTGTTGTACATCCATATTAAAGTGCAACTAGAGACCAAAAATATAATACATACAAAAAATAGAATTCTAGTGCACAAACAATTCTAATTGCATATTGGCTACCTCCATAAGGTTGCTACTACAAACAGTCTGCTAAACCCTGCATAAATAAAAGCAAATAGTTCAATAAGTTGGCCAAATTATTTTAAGCCCAGTTACCACGTCAAGGTTGCTTTCTTTAACTGGGTCCTAACCTACTGGTACTTGGCTATGACATGGTTGGAGAACATCCGCATACTCAGAAGAGCTGCAACACCACCCCGCCAATAATACTCGATTCACCCACCATTGACGAACCACCCCTAACCCCAATATACTACCATCACAAGCTACCACCATGCCATGACCTTGCCCCTGTAGTGCGGTCATTTTTTTTTTGGGTGTGGAAACCCTTTAAAGATAATTATTGTCATCATTCTGTAAACTGGCCCCTAACTCCACGTGGTCAATCAAGCCTGTGACTGCTGGCATCATAATCAATGGTTGACTGCTGTTACACCTGATGCCTCGTCTGCACATGCTGAAGCATATAAAAAGCTCTTTGAGCAGAGGTAGAAGGCAGATACCTTTGCCAAAAGGGAATAGAACATATGGTTAAATATCTGGTTACAAATGCATGTAATATACTGGGAAAAATAGCAGATGAGTTTGCAGGCAGATAACTGCCAGGATACCAGTGTTTTATCTGTTGTATAGATCAACTGGACTTAAAGTTTAATTCTTTAGACGTTTCGCTAGTTATCCGACTGGCTTTCTCAATTCAGAATGGTGCAAGTATCTGTTGGCAATATAAATACCCTTGAAAGTCCCAATTAGCATATTACAGCCAGGTATTAGGGACCTTCTGGTGTGGATGCCTTGAGGCTAAGGGGTGTTATAGAAACTGCCCAGGGTAAGGTTTCAAAACAGCAATGTACCGGTACATGGCAGACAGTTGGTGTCAACCAACACCCCCCCACCCCCACCCCATACCCCCACCCCCACACATCTCTATTCAAGCTTGGTTTCTTCATTCTCATATAAATGGCCTCCTTGACACGGGGGTAAGGAAACTGTAGAGCCGCAGCGGAAAGGAAAACCCCCACAACGTCTTCCCCCACTTCCTCTCTGGTGCTCTAGAGCAGTAGTAAACTGCAATTGGTCTACTGAGCTATAGCAAGCAGGCACTGTGTGTCTGCTTGCTATAGTATTTGTAAATTAATCAGTAATTCATTCACAAATAAAGTATAGAGAATAGAGTAGTCTTTGCTAAAGATATGGCAGCAGAGATTAGTAATTAGTGATCACTTCTGATCAACAAATATTGTTTTTTGCCAATTTATAAAGAAATCACTTCCTGGAAAAAAATTCACGGATTTGAACATGAAAAACGGGCTTTTATTTCGTGCTTTGACTCATTTTTGAGTTTGTTTGCTGGCCATGTCTTAGTGTGCACCAATGCGTATAGCATACCATTTGATTCAGGACTGTTGGAAGATTGATATTTAGCGGGTTTTTCATTTGTCATGTGGGTTTGCGCAAGATTTTTTAACTTTAAACCAGGTTTTTCATTAATTTCTCCAGAAAATAGCACCCCACATTACATATCCTCTTAACGGTAAACCCAATTTTGATACCGTGTTTCACTTCTCCTGCACAGCTGCTGGACACTGCCTGGGGTCCAAAAACTTTCAAATCCTATATAATAAAATGCAAGTGTGCGTCCCTGTGTCAGTGTGTGTGTGGCTGCTCTGGAGTAAAAGAAGCAGCCAATCGGATTGCATTAAGGGGCGGGACCACAGACCACAGACTGATGGCTGCTCTGGGTGGGTTGATTTCTTAAGTTAACTCTTCACAGTGTGAAAATTCCTGTCCATGCTGCATTACTGGGTCTGACACCAATAAACTGTACACACACCAGTTATGTTCTAAGATCTCTGGGTGGGGGACAGTGAGGCAGGCGGTAGCTGGTGGGATGTGTGTTTGTACTGGACCCCAATGATATTAATCATGTGTCTGTGGGGGGTTGTGAGGGAGAGGGTTGGTGAGGGTGGGGGGAGTCAGAACTACTCACTGACATGACTGCTCACTGTAAATTAACCTCCTATAACCAAAGGTGTAGGACTGGCGTAAAGCAGAGTGACAGGAGGGGGGGTCTGGGGCAGAGAAGGGGCCCTGGGTCTGGCGCAGAGGGGGGCCTGGTCTGGCACAGAGGGGGTCTGGGACAGAGGGGGGTCTGGGACAGAGGGGGGCTGGGTCTGGGGCAGAGGGGGGACCCTGGGTCTGGGACAAAGTGGGGGACCCTGGGTCTGGGACAGGGGGGGGGCTGGATCTGGGGCAGAGGAGCCTGGGTCTGGGACAGAGTGGGGGACCTGGGTCGGGACAGGGGGGGGCTGGATCTGGGGCAGAGGAGGAGCCTGGGTCTGGGACAGAGGGCGGCCTGGGTCTGTGACAGGGGGGGGTCTGGCACAGAGGGGGGCCCTGGGTCTGGGACAGAGTGGGGACTGGGTCTGGGACAGAGGGCGGGCCCTAGCTCTGGGACAGAGGGGGGCTGGGTCTGGGACAGAGGGGGGACCCTGGGTCTAGGACAAAGTGGGGGGCCCTGGGTCTGGGACAGAGTGGGGGGCCCTGGGTTGGGACAGAGTGGGGGACCCTGGGTCTGGGACAGAGGCGGCCCTGGGTCTGGGACAGGGGGGGGAAATCTGGGACAGAGGGGGGCCCTGGGACAGAGGGGGGCACGGGTCTGGGCAGAGTGGGAGACCCTGGGTCTGGGACAGAGGGCGGCCCTGGGTCTAGGGCAGAGGAGGGGCCATGGGTCTGGGACGAACAGGGGACTCTGGATCTGTGACAGAGGGGGGGTCTGGGACAGAGTGAGGGAACCTGGGTCTGGGACAAAGGGGGCCCGGGTCTGGGACAGAGGAGGGGCCCTGGGACAGATGGGGGGCCCTGGGTTGGGAAAGAGGGGGGGCTGGGTAGAGGGGGGACCCTGGGTCTGGGACAGAGTGGGGACTCTGGATCTGTGACAGACAGGAGGTCTGGGACAGAGGGGGTGGGACCTGGGTCTGGGAGAGAGGGGGGTGGGTCTGGGAAAGAGGGGGGCCCTGGGTCTGGACAGAGTGGGAGACCCTGGGGTCTGGACAGAGGGGGGGGGGGAATCTGGGACAGAGGGGGCCCTGGGTCTGGGACAAAGTGGGGGGGGCCTGGTCTGGAACAGAGTGGGGGACTCTGGATCTGTGACAGACGGGAGGTCTGGGACAAGAGGGGGTGGGACTGGTATGGGAGAGGGGGGACACTGGGTCTGGGAGAGAGGGGGGCTGGGTCTGGGACAGAGGGGGGGCCCTGGGTCTGGGAGACTGGGACAGAGTGGGAGACCCTGGGTCTGGGAAAGAGGGCAGCCCTGGGTCTGGGACAGAGGGGGGGAATCTGGGACAGAGGGGGGCCTGGGTCTGGGACAAAGTGGGGGACCCTGGGTCTGGGACAGAGGGGGGTCTGGGACAGAGGGGGGCCTAGGTCTGGGTCAGAGTGGGAGACCCTGGGTCTGGGACAGAGGGCAGCCCTGGGTCTAGGGCAGAGGAGGGGCCATGGGTCTGGGACAGAGTGGGGGACCCTGGGTCTGGGACAGAGGGCGGCCTTGGGTCTGGGGCAGAGGAGGGGTCCTGGGTCTGGGACAGACGGGGGACTCTGGATCTGTGACAGAGGGGGGGCCTGGGTCTGGGACAGAGGTGGTGTGACTTGGGTCTGGGACAGAGTGGGGGGCCCTGGGTCTGGGACAGAGTGAGGGATCCTGGGTCTGGGACAGAGGGGACCCTGGGTCTGGGACAGAGGAGGGACCCTGGGTCTGGGACAGATGGGGGACCCTGGGTCTATGACAGAGTGGGGGACTCTGGATCTGTGACAGACAGGAGGTCTGGGACAGAGGGGGTGGGACCTGGGTCTGGGAGAGGGGGGGACCCTGGGTCTGGGACACTAAGAGGGAATTGTGGCCTTGGGACATGGAGGATGGAGGCACTCTGGGCTTCTAGCGCCTGTTATTGTAACAGGCTTAATGTCTAGTTCTAAAATAATTCAGCCGGAGCGTAATGTGATATATGAAAAGATTTATTCACCCATAACACACACACACACACAAAGGGCAACGATTCAGGCAAGTCTTTGCCCTTTCTCAAGCCACCTGGATTAAGATTCACCAGAAGGAAGTACAAACCTTCACAGAACACATTAATGCCATAGACCAGAAAATCAAATTTACAAGGGAAGAGGTACAAAACCACACACTGGCCTTCTTGGACTGCTCGGTAGAAGTCGGGGGAATGGTAAACTGTAGAAGTTTACAGAAAACCAACTCATACAGACCAGTATTTGATGTTTGACCCCCACCAACCTTTAGATCACAAGTTGGGTGTCACCAGAACCCTGCAACACAGAGCAGAGAACGTTCCCACCAGCACAGAGGCGAAGGCGAAGAAATTAAATATCTCAGAGAAGCCCTTAAAACTTGTGGATATCTGAACTGGGCCTTTGTCAAAATAAGTAAAAGGAAAGAAAAGAACACGAATACCAACAGTGAAGGGGGAAAGCAAGACAGGAGAAAGAATATGATCATCCCATATGTAGCAGGGGTCTCCGAGAAATTAAGAAGATTTAAAAAACAAAACACCTCACCGGTCTGCTTTAAACCAAACAACACACTGAGGCAGCAATTGGTACATTACCAAAAGACCCAGTACCGAAAGACAAGAAAATCAACATCATATACCCAGTGCAGTGCAGACTGCTCTGATTTGTATGTGGGGGAGACCAAACAGCAACTTCACCAACATATGGCCCAGCACAGAAGAGCCAATTCCTCGGGTCAGGACTCAGCCGTGTATCTGTACCTTAAGGAAAAAGGACATACCTTTGAAAATTGTAATGTCAACATCTTGCCAAAGGAACATGACTGGTTCCAGAGAGGTTTTAAGGATACCATTTATGTGAAAATGAAGAACCTGAGCCTGAATAGAGGTGTGTGTGTGTGTGTGGGGGGGGGGGGGGGTCGACACTAACTGTCTGCCATGTACAATGCTGTTTTGACACCTGGCTGTCATATGCTAATGACTTTCAAGGGTACTTATATTGCCAAAGATTATTGTACAAGTCATTCTGAATTGAGAAAGCCAGTCGGATGACTAGCGAAACATCTTTAAGAACTAAACTTTAAGTCCAGTTGATCTAACTGAATACAACAGATATATAAAAGCACGGAGTTCTAAATGCAAAACCAGAGAGCCAACCAGACTGGCTTTGCCTTTATTCTGCCATCATCAGTGTAGTGTAGGCCTCTGGTTTTATGAAGACCCGAGTCCACACCATTGATGGTATAAATGAATGAATGATCTACATTGTTATTTATCTGAAGCTGTGTCGATTCCAAGAATATTTAGTTTGTGGGGGATATTTCTAAGTTACGGGGATGTTTTGTGGTAAAAATGTCAGGCTGTCCAAATTCGGAGTTGGTTGAATATTTTCGCTATTGTTGAGCCATCATGCTTTGTATTACTTCATGGCTAGACCCTTCCACGTCTATGTGTGTAACTATGCATATGGCATACCGTTTGATCCAGGACAATTGGGAGATTGATATTTAGTAACTTTACTTTTACATTACATGGGGTTTTGGCATGATTTCTACAAATTGTTTTTTGTTAATTTTTTCAGAAAATCTGCTGAAAGTGTGAGTTTCTATGAAATAACCGTGCCCACATAATTGATGGCATGAATGAATGAACTACAGTATTATGTAGCTTAGTGGTACCCAACATGCGGCCCGATGATCTGGAGTGCCCCCCTTGGTTGATGCCCATAAAAAATTTAAAACCTAAATGTAAAAAACGTAAAACCAGAAGAGCAGGAGCTGGCACTAGGGCCGCACAGAAATGGCAGGTTGGAGACTCTTTCACTCTCTCAATCGCATGTGATTTTATGTGCAATTTCGTTGCATTTTTTTCATTAAATATTGGAAACTGCATGCGATTGCGATTAAAAATGCGGAACGCAAATCGCAATCCCAACAACCTGAAAATGCGATAGTGTGGCCTAGCCCTTAAAGTTTAAAGCCAGAGCTATCCACTTTTGATATTGCTTTGTGAACTTATCCTTTAATGTAGCAATTTATATACCAAGCATCATAAGGTGAGCTCTACTTTGTAATAAACTAATATGTTAGTGCTTGGATTTAATCTTACTTAGTAATGCAGATGGTTCGGGTGCGTAGGCCACGAACCATTCTCAAAGAGATAAGAATGATTTCCAAACAGTAACTTATCAGCATTAGTGGAAAATCCATTTACCCAGATATCTGGTTGACCCAGGTGCTTAGAACCCCAAGCCCGTCGCTAGTGCAATCATTAAAGCAAAGTATCCACCAACAGAAGCTTGCACGTACTGGGAATATGAACCAACTAGCCAGCTTCATGCAGTTAAAGGGTATCTCCACTGATAAAACCAACTTAGCCTCCAATAGCATAGTTAATAAATTTATTCACCTACCCCAAATTACAGCCTCCTCAGAGCAGTGCAGAAGAAGATATTAAGCTTCAGATGCCTGTACACATTACAGGCATCTGATCCGCATCATATTAGTCAACGCCAGCATGAGGACCTCCAACGCGCGTTCATAAACTCGCGCATGCACAGATAAACTCTTCCGTAGTCGGAAGAAATTGACCTTGTCGTGCTCGCAACAAGTTCACTGCAGTGCTCAGTATGTTAGCACTGACAGTGCCTAATAAAGAGATTAAAAAAAAAAATCTTGGGCATTTTTATTAGATAGGGAATAAGACTACACCCACTATTTTATTATCTGCATGTCCTTTGTCCTGCACAGGTTTGTTTCTTAATTATTATGGGTAGGATATAATAGTTGGACTAGATGTGAGTGAGTGTGTGTGTGAGAGAGTGTATGTGAGTGAGTTTGTCTGTGAGAAAGTGTATGTGAGTGTGTGTGTGTGTGTGTGTGTGTGTGTCAAAGAGTGTTTGTGAGTGTGTGTGAGAGTGTATGTGAGAGTGTGTGTGTGTGAGAGAGTGTATGTGAGTGTGTGTGTGGGTGAGAGGTGGATGTGTGGTGTGTGAGAGATGTGTATGTGTGTGTGTGTGTGTGTGTGAGAGAGAGAGAGAGTGTATGGGTGTGTGTGAGAGAGTGTTGTGTGTGAGAGAGTGTGTTGTGAGTGATGGTGTGTGGAGTGTATGTGAGTTGTGAGAGAGTGTGATGTGTGGTGAGAGAGTGTATGTATGTGTGTGAGAGTGTGTTGTGAGTATGAGAGTGAGTGTATGTGTGTGTGTGAAAGTGCATGTGAGTGAGTGTGAGGAGTGTGTGTGTGGAGGTTGAGAGAGGGTATGTGTGTTGTGTTGAGAGAGAGAATGAGTATGTGGGAGAGAGTTTGTGAGTATGTATGTGAGTGAGTGAATGAGGTGTGTGAGAGAGTGTGTATGTGAGAGTGTGTGTGAGAGAGGTATGTGAGGTGTGTGTGAGAGAGTGAGTGAGTGTGTGTTTTGTGTGAGAGTGTATGTGAGTGAGTGTGAGAGAGTGTATGTGAGTGGGAGTATGTGAGAGTGTGTGAGAGTGTATGTGAGTGAGTGAGTGTATGTGAGTGAGTATGTGTGTGAGAGTGTGTGTGTGAGTATGTGAGAGGAGAGTATGTGAGGGAGTGTGGAGAGTGTGTGTGAGGAGTGTATGTGATCGTGAGTGAATGTATGTGAGTGAGTGTGAGTGTGTGAAAGAGTGTATGTGAGTGTGTGTGTGAGAGTGTGTGAGTAGAGAATGTGTGTGAAAGAGTGTTAGTGAGTCAGTGTGGTGTGAGAGAGGAGTGTATAGTGGTGTGGAGAGAGAGTGTGGAGAGTGTTGTGAGTGAGTGTGTGAGTGTTATGTGAGTGTGGTGAGAGAGTGTGGAGTGTATGTGAGTGAGAGTGTATGTGAGTGAGTGAGTGTGAAAGAGTGTATGTGAGTGAGTGAGTGTGAAAGAGTGTATGTGAGTGTGTGTGAGAGTGTATGAGAGTGTGTGTGTGTGTGTGTGTGTGTGTGAAAGAGTGTATGTGAGTGTGTGTGTGTGTGAGAGTGTTGTGGGAGTGTATGTGAGTGTGTGTGAGAGAGAGTGTATGTGAGTGAGTGTGTGTGAGAGTGTATGTGAGTGAGTGTGTGAGAGAGTGTGTGTATGTGACTGAGTGTGTGTGTGAGTGTATGTGAGTGTGTGTGTGTTATTTTTAACTTCATTAGTATCTGAAAAATATTATTTTAATATTTAATAATTATGTTTACAATGTATTTAGACATACAAATAAGGAAGGCTAGCAAAATTTACCTTTATACAATTTCAATCATATTACTATGTAACTGTTCGACAGAAATTATGGGTAGGATATAATAGTTGGACTAGATGGACGTATGTCTTTATACAACCTCCAATACTATGTTGTAACTCTTCGACAGACATTATGGGTAGGGTATTAGTTGGACTAGATGGACGTATGTCTTTATACAACCTCCAATACTATGTTACTAAGTAAATGTTAGACAGACATTATGGGTAGGGTATAAAGGTTGGACTAGATGGACGTATATGTCTTTATACAACCTCAAATACTATGTTACTATCTAACTGTTATACAGACATTATGGGTAGGGTATAAAGGTTGGACTGGATGGACATATGTCTTTATACAACCTCCAATACTATGTTACTAAGTAACTGTAAGACAGACATTATGGGTAGGGTATAAATGTTGGACTAGAAGGACATATGTCTTTATACAACCTCCAATACTATGTTACTAAGTAAATGTTAGACAGACATTATGGGTAGGGTATAAAGGTTGGACTAGATGGACGTATATGTCTTTATACAACCTCAAATACTATGTTACTATCTAACTGTTATACAGACATTATGGGTAGGGTATAAAGGTTGGACTGGATGGACATATGTCTTTATACAACCTCCAATACTATGTTACTAAGTAACTGTTAGACAGATATTATGGGTAAGGTATAAAGGTTGGACTAGATGGACGTAGGTCTTTATACAACCTCCAATACTACGCTACTATATAACAGTAAAAAATACATTACACTATTTTTTTGGTTCATTAACATAAAG
This sequence comes from Hymenochirus boettgeri, assembly GCA_019447015.1. Lineage (NCBI taxonomy): Eukaryota > Metazoa > Chordata > Amphibia > Anura > Pipidae > Hymenochirus > Hymenochirus boettgeri. The sequence continues at coordinate 54,435,159 of CM033471.1, read as the reverse complement.
ATGGATACTAGCATATTTATTGTGTAAAAGCAATACATTATACATTTATTTATATCTTTCAGAGGTAATAGTAATCTCAGTAGCTATGCCTTGCTGCATAGTAAATGGATGTCCAAATATTACAGGTCGAATGCAAAATCCAAATGTGATCATGCATCAGTTTCCAAAAAATCTGGAAATTATAAAAAAATTGGCTATTACAAACTGGTCAACACTTTGACAACATTGACACAATGGCGCAGACAGTACTTGAAGGAAAAAAAACTGATCGCTTCAGATTATGTTCTGCTCATTTCACGCAAGACTGTTACATGAAGAAGGGGCAAAAAACAGTTCTTAAAGCATCAGCTGTTCCAACAATATTCCCTTCCTCTTCTGTAAGTGCATCTCAGTAAGATGTACCTGTACTAACCTCCATAACACCACCAAATCCAGCAATACAAAACATCTACATCAAGTGTGCCAGTCCGAATAGTTTCAAGACTACACAATGTTAACACACAAACAGAGATAAGAATGAAAGATGAGTATTGCAACACAGAGCATTGGTTTAACCAAAGAGTTTCCTCAACTCATACTGAAAAAATAATTATGGTGGCTGCTTCTACACAAACTGATCATCTTTTACTACATACATTAGATAAGGACATTGAAACTGTTGTGACCAGACCTAGTACCTCCACTCCTTGTGCAAGTAAATCACAGAGGAGACATACAAGAAAAACAAAAAGGAGGAAGTTAATTCAAGAAGAAAAAAAAATGTGGTGTTGCCAATATTTTTATCACCAATTTCAAAAAAGATAACCGAATCACATGAAAGTCCTTACACCCCAATAAGTGAATCATCAGTGCTTGTTGATGACCCTCGTGATTTAACATTTGACCCAACTAGAGTATCAAGTGCTAATGAATCTTCCTTTCTAATACAAGAAGAATCTGTTATTGAGAAGGAAATAGTCAAGAAAGACTATGTTGAAGAAAAGAAATTCATTGTCTATGATAGTTGTCTAGACTTTTTGATATCTCTAGTTCGGTGTCCACATAAAAATGCGGAAATATGTCATGCAAAGATTGCTGATAGTCAAAAAATCATCAAAGGTAGTCTGTTGATTATTGTACTTAAATGTGAAAATGTATACATTGCATGCAAATGGCATAGTCAGCCTATGGAAAAAAATATATCGGTTGGAAACCTTCAAATGACTGCATGCATTCTGTTCAGTGGCTCAAGTTTTCAAAAGGTGTCTGAAATGTATGAGATATTTGGAGTTCAAGCAATTTCCAAATCTTTATTCTACAAATATCAAACAACTTACCTTTTTCCTGCTGTTCATCTTGAATGGAAAATTGAACAACATTTGAAAAATGATTTTTTGGATAAGTCACTAGTACTAGCCGGTGATGGTCAGTTTGACAGTTCAGGACACTGTGCCAAATTCTGTACATACAGTCTCATGGATTTAGTTAGCAAAAAAATTATCCATTTCAGAATTGACCAGTTAGGCCCTGGAAAGTCATCAGTGGGTATGGAAAAAAGCACCTTTGAAGATTGTGTTTCCGATATACTTTCACAAAAATTTACAATCGCTTTGATTGCAACAGATCGGCATGTTGGTATAAGAAAGGTGATGAAAGAAAAATACTCTGACATTTGTCATCAGTTCGACATATGGCACCTATCAAAAAGCATCTCTGGTTTTGCACCAAGTCCTGTCAAGGGAATGCCGATTTGTTAGTAGCCAAATGGGAGTCACTATTGGATCGCATATCCAATAAACACAGTTTTCCAAAAAACCCGCTTTGCAAGGAATGCGACCACAAAAGATTTTCTCGAATTAAGATCAAGGAGACCCCATGGATACGTCAAGGAGACAAGGCACATGTTCTCATCAAAGAAATAGTGTCATCTCCTAAGTTATTAAAGGACATACGAATGATTGACCAGTTCTGTCACACTGGGTCATTGGAGGTATAACACAGCAAGATTTTAAAATTAGAACAAAGAGAGTAGCCTATGGCATGGATGCCATGATGGCAAGAACAATTCTTGCTGCTCTATCACACAATAAAAATGTGGAAAGAGAACAAGCAGTTGTAAAACATCAAACAGCTAGTTCTCTTGCGATTGGAGAAAAAAAGATTTCTTATTGTTTTTCCAAAACAGAAAAAAAAAGACAGGCTAACGAAACCAATATATGACAAGGTCAATGATGCCCATGTGATAGACATTATGAGGAAAGCATTGCATATTCTTGAAGGCACTTTAGAAACTGACTGGAGATCACTTTCCTCACAGACACCCAAGAATATTGCATTGGTAGAAAGACCAGCTCGTGAACTAGTGATTGCCAAGCACAAGTCAAGATTTTAAAGTAACATGACTTCAAGAAAAATTCAACTACCTCATACAACTGTCTACATGAAGATTAGTATTTGATCACATATACACTTTGTAAAATATGTTTGTACATATTTTTCATAATTGTTTACCGTATATAGGCGAGTATAAGTCGATCCGAGTATAAGTCGAGGTACCTATTTTTACCTGAAAAATGTGTAAAAACGGATTGACTCGAGTATAAGTGCTTTGTGGCTTAAGTTGCCCATACATTAATCCCATTCAGTAATAGCCAAATTCAGTACCAGTAACCCCCAATTCCTTGGCACTCCAGATGTTTGGAAACTACAACTCCCAGCATACTTTGTTGCTGGGAGTTTCAGTTTCTAAACATGTGGAGTGGCAAGGTTCAGTAAACTTTTAATTAAGCGTACCATCATTTACAATTTCTCATAACCCCCTTTTAGTAAAGGGCCCTCTGACCCCCATATAGTAAAGGGGGCCCTCTGACCCCCATATAGTAAAGGGCCCTCTGACCCCCATATAGTAAAGGGCCCTCTGACCCCCATATAGTAAAGGGCCCTCTGACCCCCATATAGTAAAGGACACTCTGACCCCCATATAGTAAAGGACACTCTGACCCCAATAGTTAAAAATGTCACCTGGGAGTTGTAGTTTCAAGCTGTCATTTGCACTGAACTAGCAGCCATTTTTTGCCCCAAACGGAGAAGACCCATCAGATTTACAGCATCCAGATCTGTGAAAGTGCTGAGTGAGTCCAGCAGCCAGACGACAGGAAGCAGGAAGGAGTGTAAAGGCAGATCAGCTCCTGTAACTTTTTATGCAGGTGAAGGATTTTGTTTTAACACAGCACCGCCTACTGGTTACTATCCGCAATTGCAGCATTTGGATCTAAATTAGGACTTGACCCGAGTATAAGCCGAGGTTAGGTTTTCAGGCTAATTTTAAAACATGAAAATCTCAGCTTATACTCGAGTATATATGGTAATCTAAATTTTTATTTTATTGAATAGATAGTTATGTTTTGATTCTTGTTGCATTATCTATATCTTGTAAATAATTAACCTAATTTAGGAATATGCTTACAAGACATGGTCCCTTGACGCTTGTGTGTCGCCTCATCCAGCAGCAGTGACACGTTTAATGGTTGTGTCTATCAGCTATTTGAATGACTGTAGCGATCTGGAAATAGAGCGGCAAAGGACCATGTCTAGTAAGTATAAGCAGGTTTTTCTTTTCGGTACATGAGTATAATTAAAATTGTTTGCTGCATCAGTATTTAAAATTTTGTTTCATATGTTGAAATGCCCTTTAAAGATATATTAAGCTGTACTGAAAGGTTATAAAAAAAGAGTTATTTTTGAAATAAAGTTATTTATTTATGTTAATAAAAACTGACTCATTACTTATGAATAAACTAAAAATAATTTAACTATTATACAATTTATAACAACATAAAATTTGTATGTATCCGAATGATCGTTTTGGGCGATAATCGGCCCGTGTATGGGACCTTTAGCGGCCGAAACGGCCAATCGTTTTAAGATCCGTCCGCCTTGTCGATCGGACAATGTTCCTCGTCCGAACATCCCTTTCTGCCGATAAAGTGATCATACACGGTCCGATTATCGGCCGAAACAAACGTTCGGACACATCATGCGTCGTGGGTTGGGACCCTTCTGTGACACTCCCAGCAAGCACTGCAATACAGTTTGTGAAACTCCCAGCATCCCCTGTAAAATACACCTTTTGTGACACTCCCAGCAAGTACTGCAATACAGCCTGTGAAACTCCCAGCATCCACGGTTTCCAACCGTCTGTACATTTACGGATAGTCCGTGAAAAGGGGCTGAAAAAACATGCTGTCCGTAAAGTCCGTTATATTTTCGAGCTGTCCATTAAAAATGGAGATATTTTCCAGTGCACTGTCACTTTCAGAAGCAGAGGACACAGAAGCTCACGTGACACGCTGTAAGATTACTACGGGGATCTGATGACTCCTCCCCTCCCTCCCCCTCTCACTAGCAGAGCAGAGATTCCCTTCCCCTGAGTCACGGGTCACGACCTCACCTTCTTGGTTTCTTCCCGCCCGGGTGTTTGGTTGGTGGGCGTATGGGGGAGGGACTGTGAGATCCAGACCAGACATCTTCTCCCAAGTTCCTTACTATACAGACAGTGAGTTCTGCTGTGGCCTGTGGGAGCTGCTGGCTGGGGTGGGAAATGGGAAGAAGCCAAGGAGGCTAAGGACAGAGCAGTGCAGGGCAGTCCATCAGAGAACACCAGAGGGAACACGGAGGTTATCTGTGTGCCAGCAGTGTACCCATATCTGTGTGCCAGCAGTGTACCAGCACTGTACCATATTTGTGTGCCAGCAGTGTACCCATATATCTGTGCCAGCAGTGTACCCATATCTGTGTGCCAGCACCGTACCCATATCTCTGTGCTAGCAGCGTACCCATATCTGTGTGCCAGCACTGTACCCATATCTGTGTGCCAGCACTGTAAACATATCTGTGCCAGCAGTGTACCCTTACCTCTGTGCCAGCAGTGTACCCTTACCTCTGTGCCAGCAGTGTAGTGTACCCATATCTGTGTGCCAGCAATGTACCCATATCTGTGTGCTAGCAGTGTACCCATATCTGTGTGCCAGCACTGTACCCATATCTGTGTGCCAGCACTGTAAACATATCTGTGCCCATCAGTGTATCCATATCTATGTGCCCAGCAGTGTACCTATGTCTGTGCATCCAGCACTTTACCCAAATTTGGGGACAATTATAGTTTTTAGAAATGGACAGTTCAAAAACATTTTTTTTCAATATAGATGCTGTTAATTCTTCGTTTTCTCAAGGATAGGCATTAAAAGGGGGAGTGGCTTAGGTACGCTACTAACTCCACCCCCTGTCCGTAAAAAATCTTGGGTGTCCAGGAATTTCTACCCCCTTGTCCGTAATTTTTTTTAAATTAGGTTGGCAACCCTGCCAGCATCCCCTGTAAAATACACCTTCTGTGACACTCCCAGCAAGCACTGCAATACAGCTTGTGAAACTCCCAGCATCCCCTCTGATATAAATCATATATCTTCCATCTATCCCCCCAATATGTTTTTTTATAAAGCTTATTAACTTTTGACTTTATAAATATATATTTATACAATTGAAAAACACACGTCTCCCCAGCCTTCTTACATCAATGTGGCTCAAGCTTCTATCTTTCCTTTGTCTCTCCCTGCATTATCAGCTGTGAATAGATCATGCAGAGACAGGTAGAAAAAGCTTTGTTTACATTTGGCTTCAGTGGGGTCAAGTGGGAGTGGCAGAAATAATGAATATGCATGTGATGATGCACATTGACTGACAGCCTGCCCAGCACAGTAGCAGAACTTCCCCTGGCTGCTGCAAAGAAACAGAGGAGTTTTTTGAGATAATAAAGGTAGGAGGGGGGTTGGGGGAAGGTGTACTATCAGATAGAGAAAAAAAAAAAAAAACATTTTTACATCAGTGGAGATACCCTTTAAAACCAAAAGTAAACCTTTATTGTAACACGGCTGCTACAGCCATGTTTCGATAAAAGTTTAAAAATGGAGAAACACAACAGAAGGCATCTTGCAGTCTCATGCTATATGAATAGCATTGCCCACAAAATCTAAGAAACAAGTCGTAATTTCTTACTCCCAGGTTCCCCAGAGTAAGGGGCGGAGATATGCAAATACTCCTTTATGTCCTTTAGCTTATACATGTGTCCAGAACCACTGGCTTAATAACATGCAATATAGCCTAATATATAGAGCCAATCATCTAACCTGCAGACATGACATGTTTCGATCTTGTTAGATCTCATCAGTGCAAGATACAGATTCATGGCTCTATGGTGTACAGTACACAAAGCAGCTAGACGCTTAGGGAGAGGGGGGCCAAAAGCAGCAAAAAGCCCTCCACTGAGCATAAAAATGGAGAAACACCTACTTAAAACAGAAAACATCTTGCAGTCCCATGCTATATGAATAGCACTGCCCACAAAATCTAAGAAACAAGAAGTAATTTCTTACTCCTAGGTTCCCCAGAGTAAGGGGCGGAGATATGCAAAATACCCCTTTATTTCCCTTAGCTTAAGTATGTGTCCAGAACCACAGGCTTAATAACATGCAATATAGCCTAATATATAGAGCCAATCATCTGACCTGCAGACATGACATGTTTCAATCTTTTTTTTTTTTTATTGAAAGCTCGGGAAGCGTGCTTTCAGTGATCCGTTCTGTCTCCCTCCTGTGCCCATAGCTGTTAAGCCGTAGGGCTAGAGGGAGGCAACTGAGGTCCCTTAACCTGGTAGGCATCAGGAACCACCATACTTACCCTCCCTTTCTGCTCCCAGCTGCCACCAGGAAGCTTCCAGGGGTGGTTCGAATGGGAAAAACCTGAAGGCCCCAAAAGGACCCAGGCAATCCCGCCACAAACGTGAAACAAAACCAAACCGACATGTTTCGATCTTGTTAGATCTCGCCAGTGCAAGATACAGATTCATGGCTCTATGGTGTAGGACTTGGGCGTACAGTAGACAAGGCATCTAGAAAGCTTAGGGAGAGGGTCGTCAAAAGGAGCAAAAAGCCTTTCACTGAGCATAAAAATGGAGAAACACCTTATATATTAGGCTTTATTGCATGTTATTAAGCCAGCGGTTCTGGACACATGCATAAGCTAAAGGACATAAAGGAGTATTTTGCATATCTCCGCCCCAGTAGAGATACATAAGTAATACATAAACATAGACTGTCCGAAACATGTCGTGGTGTGCCCAATAAATGCACATTTGTTAGTAGCAATACTTGTGGGGTTGCCTTTTTCATTGGTTGCTCCTTATACTTTATATTCAGGGCCGTCTCGCTAATGAGCCACATTGAGACAAAGAAGCAGAGCGGCACTTTGTCTCTGTGGCTCAAGAGCGGCACTTCAAAGTAAAAACAAAAATCTATTTTACCGGCGCGCCAGGTGGAGAGGGAGGAAGCTCCCCATGTATTCTGAGAGAGGCGGAGCTTGCATTAGCAGAGGAAAGGTCGGAACTTGAAAACTATCTACTGCCCAATCAGAGCGCAGGACCTTTTACTGCGCGCCCAACATCCCTTCAGAGTCAGAGACCGGCCGCTGCGGTGCCTCAGCCTGCTCTTTTTGTATGGGGGCTTTGGCTTGCCTTACTGTCTCTGCACTGCTGCACACACGGACAAGTACGCATGCTGCACGGTAGGCTTGTTGTTTCTTCAAGTTCCCAGACAGTTCTCTTAACTCTGCTCTGCCTCAGTGCCTCTGCCTCCACTGAGTTCCAGGTTTATAGACCAGATCGCTCTCAGTCTCACTCTGCTGCAGAAGGGAACTTAACGTAAACAGTATCTCATGGAAATCCAGGAGATTTATGTGCTCCCTTCTGGCTTCTGCTGATCGCTTCATAGCGATCTCTCTGTGACCCAGGGCCGGGACTAAGTAGAGTTATCTTGTCTTCTCTTCCTTATAATGAGCTGCTCTTCCTCCTGACAGGGGAGGAAAGTAGGAGACAGAACACACTCCAGTAAAGAGTAGAACAGAGGGAAGGAGGTCTGGGGGGGGGATAAGGTTTAAATCATGAACTACAATTCCCAGCATTCCCTACTATCTAAATACCTGAAGCATGTTAGGGGATATTGGGAATTGTAGTCCATCAACAGCTGGAGGGCCAATTAGAATCCCCGGAACAGGGAATTTAAGTAGGATCTAAAAGGAATAAGGACAGAATGAAAAAGAGGGACCAGGAAAAAAGTAATAAAAGTATCGGGAAATTAATGGAAAGAGAATTATTTTTAATCATGGGGAATATAAATTAAAGGTAACAGGTAAAAATAAGTAGGATACTAGGGGGGGTATAATGAAATATATATAGTACAGCGTATGAAATAAGGGGGTATAATGAAATATATATGGTACTGTGTATGAAATAAGGGGAGCAGAATGGAGAAGTGCATGGTGAAAAGAACATAAAGGAATGGGGTGAGCAGACTGAGAAGAGGAAATGAGAAAACGACAGAAGAAGAAAGGATGAATAAATAAACAGCAAAAACTTTAAAGGAAGAGACAAAAGTTTAGAGCACATGGAGAAGGACTGAGAGGGTGGAACATGAATAAAAGAAGAGTGCAGGTAAGTGGGAAAGTGTGTGTCGGTCAGGTTTATGCATTGGAATGGAGGGGGTGCTGGAGAAAATTGCGACAATTATTTTACCTGCAGGGAAAAGATTTCTAAAGGTTTTTTTTTTTTCTTCTAAATTACCCTTCCACCCAAAACAAAGTATCCAATGGGCATGACTTAGAGTGGGTGGGGAAAGGGATATGGCCTAAACATTTTGCGACGTGCTACACATGGTACATGTAAGGGGCCCAAGTGTGTGCCCAAACTAGGCTTAATCCATTACTGAGGGCTTGTATTTTGTGCTGTGTTGGAGCCCTGGGAGTGGGGCTAAGAGTCTAGAGACTGCCATCATTGCTGTAAGTAACCCCTCTCTCCCCTTTTGTGCTTTGTGACAAACTCTGATAAAGTGTTGGCACACAGATACTGGTAAAATCTTTGGCACAAACAGTTTGTGCCAATGATTTTACCAGTATCTATGTGCCAACACTTTATCAGAGTTTGCGCAAATTATTTTACCAGTATGTGTGCCAATACTTAATCAGAGTTTGTGCCAATTATTTACCCAGTATCTGTTTGCCAACAATTTATTAGAGTTTGTGCCAAAGATTAACCAGTATCTGTGTGCCAACCTTTTATCAGAGTTTGTGCAAATGATTTTACCAGATTTGGTGCAACCATTGTATGTGAGAGAGGGTATATGTACAGTATGTGTGAGAGTGTGTATGTACAGTATGTGAGAGAGTGTGTATGATGATACAATGCAGGAGAGTGAGATAGAGAATAGAGACTACAGGAGAGAAAGAATGTGAGAGATAGAGGATATAATATGTATGGGACCTTTACTATCTGTTCTCACTGTATGGGACCTTTACTGTTTGTTCTCACTGTATGGGACCTTTACTGTCTGCTCTTATTGAATGGGACCTTTGCTGTCTGTTCTCACTGTATGGGACCTTTACTGCCTGTTCTCACTGTATGGGACCTTTACTGCCTGTTCTCACTGTATGGGACCTTTACTGTCTGTTCTCACTGTATGGGACCTTTACTGTCTGTTCTCACTGTATGGGACCTTTACAGTCTGTTCTCACTGTATGAGTGGTAGATTGCTCAACCAAACATATAGTTTGCTGCAGATGTTATTTCTTCATATTTTCTTTATTAAATGTGTTAGATATTGTTAAAAAGCATTTCATATGGTTAGATTAGCTTTAGATAGTTTGTTAGGTTAGGCTAGGTTAGACTAGTTAGGTACGTTAGGGCCCTATTAAAAGGACATGGTGGCAGGTTCTTTGGGGCAAAATACTTCTGGAATTATGGTGTGGATAAATGTCTATTTAAAGAAACTGTACAAATAAATAGAGCCAAGTTCAAAATGACAAAATGGCTAACCGCACTCCCACCGACATAGCCACGCCCACCCACAAAACCACATCCACACACAAGCCACGCCCACTTTGTTCCGCCGGCGGCACGCTGCGCGAGCCCCATGTAGGCGCCATCCAGGGTTTGGCTCAGGTGGCAAAAACCCTAGAGACACCCCTGTTTATATTATATTATTTTTCAGTAATACATAAACACGTCTTACGTGTTTCATGCTCTCAATTACTTAATCATAGGCCTATGATTAAGTGCTTGAGAGCACGAAACAGGTAAGGCTTGTTTATCGTTATAACATGTTTCAATACATTTTAGAGCCAGAAAACATAAAAAAAGGGAAGCTTTGCATGTCTCTGTCTCTTACTCTGGAAAACCGATGAGTAAGAAATTGCTCCTTGTTTCTTAGATTTTGTGGACAATGCTATTCATACAGCATGAGGCTGCAAAGAACTTTCTGTTTTAAGAAGGCTCTATTTCATTTCATGTTCTGTGGAGAGCTTTTTGCTCTTTTAAGTCCACCACATAGTAACATAGTAATTGAGTTAATAGTATAGTATAGTATTTGAGGTTGAATAAAGACATACATCCATTCAGTCCAACCCATCTAGCAATACCCTCATTACCTGCCTAACTGTTGATCCAGAGGATGGCAAAAAAAACCCCACCAAATTTATAAAGGGGGAAAAAATTCCTTCCTGACTGCAACTGGCAATCTCTGGATCAACTCTACTTTATATATCAATACCAGTAACTTGCAACATTCATTGTTTGCAGAAACTCATCCAGCTTTTTTTTTTAAAACTGTCCAATGAACCTGCCATCACAAAGTCCACTGGAAGAACGTTCCATAGATTTACCGTTCTCACAGTGAAAAACCCTTTCTGAGCCTGAAGACTAAACTTCTTTTCTTCAAGTAAGTAACTAACATCCCCCTTAATTAATGGCATCACATTTTCAGTCCTCATCTTTTTATTAACGTACTTAAACATTGTTTTAGGATTAAAGAGCAATTATAGTGAGAAAATTGTTTTTTTTTAATTTCTTCTAATGTATCCTATAAGTCATCCCAACCACCAGGGTACCTTTAGTTTCTTTAAATTCTACATAGTCCCCGAGATATAAGCCTTTGAATATGCTGTGATTTGTAGGAGCTGGTACACCTCATCTGTCACTCAAAGGCACACACCCACACAATCCAAAGCTCCCCTGCAGTACTGTCACACACTCTCTCACCCACACTATATGTACCATGTGCAACATATAGTCAAATGCTGTAGTGCTAAACACAATCAATAAACCATTAACCCAGCAATATGAGCATAACACACTATAAAACAGCCCCTCCCCCCAAAAATAATCTTATATACATACAAAACCAGTGACTCAAATGGAACACTAATACAGTATATATAATACAGTAATACAGACTATATACCAAACAAGACACACAGTGCAATCTATGAAATATATAGACTAAAGCAACTGAAATGTAACAGGACAACAAGCAGTGTCACTGTGTTTGTGAAGGTCTCACTACAAGCTGCTGTTACACTGACTCTCTCTTCAGTGATTATGATCTCAGCTAAGCTGGGGGAGAGATATGAACTTTAGGAAAAAAGTAAATACGGTAACAATTAGCAAAGTTAGAGAACAGGCAGAGTTCAGTAACTTACTGGTAAAGAATCTCAGCACCACTTGTCCTCCTCTCTCCCCCTCTGCCCCTCCCTTCAGCATATTGCTACTTTATTCCACACTTTGATTGCTTGCAGTCTAGCTCTGGAAGGGAGGGGTCAACAGGATGTCAGCACTTCATTTAAAGTCCTTTCAACTGACAATGCTCGGACTCTGTATACAGCCCGTCACTGCTTGAGGGGGAGTAGACAGAGAGGGGAGGGGGACTACACAGCTTGGTACAAACTTCTGCCAGTGTGAAGAAACGAAGCCACACAGAAACATGAAAGTAAGGCAGCTTATACTAAGTGATCTATACATTGTATACAAAGTTTTTTTTTCACTATAGTTGCCCTTTAATGATGCTTTGTTCAGCTATCCTAACTTCATTATTAACTTTAGCTAGCTTGAATGTTTTCTTACAAACCTTCTTACAGTTTTTATAATCCCTATGCCAGGTGTATAAACTTAGCTGTGAAATGGCTTAAAATGCCCTTAAACATAGTCCACTGATAATACCATATCCCAATTGACATGCTGAAGAGCTACTTTCAACCTGGGAAAATTTGCTTTCCTGAAAATAAAGTCTTTGTTAACCCATTTCCTTTCGATAACATACACTAAACAACACTATTTCATGGTCACTATTCCCTAAGCCTCCAATTACCTATCTATAATACGCTCCATGATGTTAGATATTACCAAGTCTGTTATCTACCAGAACACCAAATTTTCCCCCAGTCAAGATTCACTTAACACAAGAGTTATTTATGGTGTAGGTGGCACCAGGATTGTTAAACCCAAAATGCATTGTCTTACATTTATCAACATTAAATCTCATATGCCATTTTACTGCCTATTTTGATAATCTATCTAAGTCAGCTTGCAGCAATTGCACATCACTTAAAGTTTCCAAAGCTCTGCATAGTTGAGTGTCATCAGCAAAGACAGAGACCTTGCTTTCAATGCCCCCTTCTAAGTCATTGGAGTGGTTATTTAACCACATATTTGGTTCAACAGGATTGGCCTATTGTTGGTAATAAAATAAAATAAAAACTTAACTAACTTTTTTAACACAAAAAATCTGTATAAATATATTCATCTATGTAATATTGACAAACTATTTTTAAGAGTATGTGTATAAGAATTTGGACTTTGGTGTAGAATTTGTGTATTTAGAAAAAACAAAGAAGGTCACATGAATAAATATTTGGTACACCAATTGCCACCCATGGCCCTACAACATAAAGATATCCCAGAAAGAGTAGATGAAATAGAACTTCATCATGCAGAAACTGGACAATTCAGTATGCACCCAGGTGGTAGCCAAGCAACAGAAAATCCCCACAAGGGTTTCTTACCGGCCCCAAACCATTTTCAACCCTCACTATAGCAATTTCCTTTGCTTTAAGCCTGTGAAAGACAAGGTTTAAAAACTTGATAAGACAAGTTTTGTTTACTGTGTGTTGTAATGTTTCATTACTTTCAACAAAAAAGTCAAACATTCTTGGAGCAATCTGTGTGAGGTACCTTGCTGTAAATCAGCTCAGAAAAGCTGAATGTCGCTGTACTATTCCCTTGAAAGACTTTTTGCAACAAAGATATAATGGATTAAAAAAAGTTCACAATGTAAAGTGGCTAAACAATCAACACAATGTGTCAAGGTAATACTTCTATAATCATAAGCATCCTTATATTGCAGGAAACCCACTTCCAAACTGAAAAGGAATGGTATATCTGGGAAGACTAAATATGTTAATGTGTTCCATTACTGTAGAAAAAGAAGGGTTTTGCAATTTTAAATATAGCATTTATATTTAGAAAAATATTGCTATAAAGATCCAGAGGGAGGTGTAATAAAAAAATCAAAGACAAGTGAGCAGGTGTCTTTACGGTGAGATGGGAGGAACTTTTCCAGCAGATGTGGTAATGGCAAGTTCATTGAATAGCTTTAAAAGTGGGCTGGATACATTTCTAAAACTAAAAAATATTGAGAATTATTGGTATTAATCCATATTTGTAGTCCTGGTTGATCCAGGGATACTGGCCATTTCGAGTCAGGAAGGAATCCCCCCCCACTCACCCACCTTCCTTTGGATCATCCTCCTCTTTAACCAGGTAGGGTTAAAGAGGAGGATGTACAGGTTATACTAGGTGGACGTACAGTATGTCTTTATTCAACCTTAATTATTATGAACATCTACAAATCATTTTTTTTTTAAAGTTTTTTTCCACCAAAGAATGAAATCTATTTGTTTAAAGGGCATGTCCACCCCCAAAACTAAAATTTAACCCCTTACTGGCCACATCAAGTAGTTTAAAACAATCCTTACCTTACATTCCTGCTCAAAATAGTTCCCCTGCTGTGCCCCTCCAAAGTCCAGGAAACTGCTGTGTAGGAGCAGTGTGTGACTCATGCTGTGCCTGAGACTTCCTCAACCTCATCAAGGTTGAGGCATGCTCAGTGCAGCTCTCCCTGCCTCTCAGCCAATCACGGACGCGGCTGCCAGTCCCGCCACCTGCTTTCAATTCCATGCAAGCAGAGGGCCTGAACACTGCAGCAGGGGAGAGAGGGCAGGTAAGTAAGAACCGGGGGACTTTCTAACAATTATATTAATGCGGTTGGGGCTGGGGGAGCATGCCCTACCACATATCAAAAGTAAAATTTTGGGGTGGACATGCCCTTTAACATGAATAAAATTCCCTATCCTTTTAATTGCATACTTCTTAACCGTTTTGGAACTGAAGAAACTTATTGCTGCAGTTTTTAAGTGGTATTTTTGCTCATTCTTGCCTTGTGCAACACTTGAGCTGTTTAACAGTTTGTGGTTGCCGCTGTCTGATTCTCATTATATTTTCCTGATCTGGATTGTAGGTAGGAGTGTCAAGCACACAGATTATCAGCCTCATGTACCGTGAGCCGCTGGGCTCTTTTACAGAGACTTTTACAGAGTTAAAGTCACACTAACCGATTCAATATTGGTTATAATGACTTTTAACTTGTTCACTGCTCCAACTGCAAGGGTATCACAAAAGACACCCGCACAGCCAGTGCAAGGAATTCAATACACGGCATGTACTCGATTTCGCATGACAATTTAACACCAGCTGATGGCCACCCACATGCGCATACCTTGTATTGAATCTTGGAAGGGAGGTTTACCCAGAGATACCAGCTCTGGGTAAATCTCCCTGTATGTGCCGAATGAGGCATGACATTGTCTTGCTGAAATGTACATGGAGTTCTTGTTGTCATGACAGAAGTATGTTTCTCTAAAATTTCAGTGCAAACCACTGCATCAATGGTGCCTTTACATTATTATTATTATTGTGGATTTATACCTTCCGTGGCGCTTTACAATTACATTCATACATTTAAATCGGGCCCTTCCCCGAAGAGCTTACAATTTAAAGGGTATGTCCACCCTAAAAATCAATTTTGGATATATGATTCCTCCTTGATATATATGATATACTCTTAGAAAGTGCCCCAAACTTTACTTACCTACCCTCTTTCCTCCGCCGTGCTGCCAGCCCTCTGCTAGCGAGAAAATGCAAAAAGAGGGGCCGGACCGGCAGTCACATCTGTGATTGGCTGAGCGGCAGCCAATCACGGACGCGGCTGCCAGGAGTTCATTTCAGCGGGGGAAAGAGGGAAGGTAAGTAAAGTTTGGGGAGCTTGGGGCTGGGGGGACAGGGGGAATCCTATATCTTAAGGGTTTTACGCTAGGGGGAGGGAATCCTGAGAGGGAGGGAGAGGGGGGGTAGAAGGGCTGCAGTACGCATGCCAAACTTCTCCCGGAGGCCAGGTAGGAGGCAGAGTCCTATATGGACTCTGCTATCCTCCTGGTGGGCAGTTTTTGGGACTTTGGGGGGGTACTACAAGAGAACCTTATGGAGCTGGGATGTGAGGTAAGGATTAAACTACACTACATGATAGGGCGAGAAATTGGGGGGATTATAGTTTTGGGGGTGGACATGCACTTTATTTCACACATATTACCTATATGATTGTGATGGAAACCAGAGTGCCTGGAGGAAATCCACGCAAGCACAGGGAGAACATACAAACCCCATGCTGATCCTCTAAGGGAGGATTCAAACCTAGGACTTCAGTGATGCAAGGCATCAGTACTAACCACTGAGCTTCTGTGCTGCCCTGACATGGACACTGATTCATCCCATATCGCCACAAAAGCTGTTTTTTCCACCTTTCATTGATAATTTTTTTTGTTTGCCACATACAATCTTACAACTGTTTTTCCCAATAACTAGCTGAAATGTAAATTCTATGGTCTGTCTAACGTCTGGCCCTACCAAACAGAATTGAGGTGTAGTTTCCTCTTTGCATAATACAGTTTCAGGGAGAATTAGCTAGGTGACTATGATTTCCCAAAGCAGACCTGAGTCCATGTGGCTATGTCTTGTCAGCATGATTGTTTTTCAAAAATCTTAATGCCTATGATTAAGGACAGATGTGTCCGAAACGCGTAAGGCGTCCAGACAATAAAGGCTTTTTATCTACAACCTCACAGTGGTGGTCTCTCGTGTTCCGGCTTTTGTGCAGACTCTACTTTTTGAAGATTTTTGAAGGACGATTGCCTTGCGACGGGCTTGGGGCTTCTTGCACCTGGGCCACAGAGACTTTTGGGTAAGAGGCTCACCCATACCATGTTCTATGTATAAGATGCTCAAAATCCCCCTAATCAAGACACAGTTTGTGAAGTGATGGGCCTGGGGTTTGCACACCCAGTTCATTAAGCACACAGAGTAAGGAGGTGTAAATTACTCTTATTAAGTGTTGATCTGTGCATTATCATTTGTATTAAACAAGTTTGAGCCCATATGATTGTGTATAATTATATATCAGCATGATTGTTTGCCCAAAAATGCATGATAATGCCCAAAGTCATGCACATTTAGCAGTGGTTTCAGCCATTGTACCCAGAGTCCCTAAAGCTTTTTTTTACAATTTTTATTAACTATAAATGGTGACAGGCCTAAATTCTTTTTTTTGCATTAAGAATCCATGTTTTTAATCCTTTCGGTGCCACACACAGAGTCTTTGTGTGTGCATTCTGGAACTTTGGTTGAATCTGCCCTTTGAAAATAAAAATTGTGGGGGCCTGGATGTGATTGAGGGAAACCAATCAATTGCCTCCCTGTCCGCTTGAACCTCTAATCATTTTTGTCCGAAACCGGTGATGGCATCTTGAGAATTTAACCCCCCGTGCTGGATCATATAGAGAAGCCAATACCAGCATTTACTGCAGAGCTGCAGCAGGGAGGACAATACCCAGGATAATAGAGGGCTTTCTCCAATACTGAGGACCTCCCTTAGTCTTCCCCAAAGCAGCAGTGGTGGTCTAGTGGAGGATGTGAACTTCCCTTTAGCACTGATCGCAGTTTTATTTTACAGCTATAGTAAGTGGTCATGGGGGAGTATTTCCAAGTAGGAGTGGTGTTTGTTTTAAAAAAGTGAAAGTTATTCCAAATTATTTTTTTTTTCTAATTGCACTTATGCATTGGTTCCCTTTTAGGTTAGTTGGTGGCCACTTCTCTGTATATACCTATGCATATGGAATAACATTTGATTCAGGACATGTGGGACAAATATTTATTTATTTATTTTTTAATCTGTAAAAGGAGTTTAGATAAAATTTCTAAATTTATATCACCTTTCTCCTTCATATTTTCACACAATCTTCTAAAAGCGTGAAATTCTTTGGAATTGTCCAGAATTTTGCATATGTATGAAAGAATGGCACTGTTAAAGAACGTTCCAATTCGATGAACAGCTGTGTCTGGGTATCTGCATTTTGATCAAAACCTGCCCAACTTGGGGGTATGTAATTTCTAAAAATATCTCACATGCAGGAGTATTTTAGTAAATCTTGAGGTTATACCATGTTAAAGGAATAGTTCACTGCAATAGAACTATTGCTTTTCAACATTGATTAAAGCCCGGGAGGTTAAGGAGCTATGCCTTACCTCCTGTTCTTCAATCAAAGTTTGGAAAGCCAGGAACGAAGATCAGAAAATCTTACCTTTTGTGCAATTCAGCGGGGCCGCTCTGAAATTCCCGACCGCTTTCTGCCTCTGTTCTGCCATAGCATGCATTATCGGGCATGCGCGTTATAGCGTAACAGAAGCAGAAAGCAGTCGGGAACTGTCAGAGTGGCCCCGCTGGATTGCACGAAAGGTAAGATTTTCAAATCTTCGTTCCTGGCTTTCCAAACATTGATTGAAGAACGGTAGGAAAGGCATAGCTCCTTAACCTCCCGGGCTTCAATGTAGAAAAGGATTAGTTCACTATTGCAGTGAACTATTCCTTTAGCCATCAGAAGGACCTATACATTTGATTTTAGTGTAAAATTCTATAATGTGCATGCTTGTGAAGGTTCTCATTCATCCAGGTCATGGTATATCTGTTGTATTCAATTAGATCAACTGGACTTGAAATGTAGTTCTTGAAACATCTTCAAGAACTACATTTCAAGTCCAGTTGATCTAATTGAATACAACAGATATCTATAATGTGCAGTTTTAGTTTTGGAAAGACTACTGGGCAGTGGGGTATCTGCATATGTCTGGCACTGTTATACTCGGGAGATCCGAAATTTTAAGTTTGTGTGTGAACTTAAAATGCAACAAAAAATTTACAATTTTGCTTTTTTAAATATATATATTTTACCCAAAGACCTTGAGAAATCTCCAGAATTCTTTGTCAAAATCGACTGAGTGCAAATCCTAACAATAACAGTTCAATTGATGCAATGAACACAGAAAAAGTAGAAAACTCTGTTGGCACTGAAAAGGTTAAAGTGGCACTGTGGTCTCCATACAAGTGTACTCAATACAAGGAACACTGGAAAGAGCTTGCTATATTTAAGAAGCATAGGACAATGTCTATAGCAGCTGTAGATCGTATGCTATAGCCATGTAAAATTACACTTCCTGGTCTGAACAATTTTTGAGTCTCTGTGACAAGACAATTTGAGCTTAGTTGCAGACCTGCAACCATTCTCTGTTATTTTCAAGAGAGAGAGAACACATTTCAAGCTTGTGGCTAGCTTTAAAAATAAACAAAAAGTTTGGGGGTGGGGCTTATGATGCAGCTGATAAAGCAGTATGATATAAATGGGAATTCTCAAGCCAGTGGTAAGAAAGTTGAGCAATGGTACTGGGAATGTCACAGCTCACAGTTTAAGCAGGAAGCACCAATTTTACTGCTGTACTGTAAGTTTGGATAGATTGCAGCCACCAGCATGATCCTGGAGTAATTTTAAAAGACATGTAAACTGGGGCAAATCATATTTTAACTAATTATGATTAGGATTAATTACCACCAATCTTAAATCGGCTTTTTTTTCTTCTCTGACTTTCCTATCCCTTGTTTTTTTTTAGCTCTGGGCATTTTACTTTTTAAAGAGGGATGGGTACAACTAGTCAACTGTCAATCCCCCTGGCACACTACATGTAGAATCTATCCATTCTATAAAAGTAAAGCTTTAAAGATTATTTCTCTATCACTGTATGGCTAATTGATTCAGCATTAAGATCAGGAAAGGGAATAAGCATTATCTGTTTGTTTGTGCTCTTTCTGTGCAGATTAACCCAATCCTGCAGTTAGCTACTGTCTGTGTAACTTAAGTTCCATTGTAGCACTGTACCTAAAGAAATCAATTACAAAGTCACCCCACACACACACCTTCAAATTCCTACAGCTAAGAAAATCTTACATGATTCAAGCAGTTACCTATTACAGCTACTGTACCAGTGCTGCTTAACTTCCTATTGCAAAGCAGTTTTACTTTCACTTCCACTATAACACAAAATCACTGGGTGATTGCTATTGTCTGTAGTGGGGCACATATTTCCACTGCACATGTTCCACATTCTAACTGTGCAGGAACAGCAGAACTGCACACATCAGAAGTTCATTGTCTCCATAACTTCTGTTTAGAAATTCCAGCAATTAAACTGGTATTTTTGAACCCAAAAACAGGTTTTGGGAAAAACTAATTGATGTAGGTGTTGCTTCTCCTCCCTTTATCAAGCTCCTTTGCTGCTATTGACACCTTCCCAAATATTCATTTGTCACCAGACCTTTAGAATCACATGTCCACTGTGCTACTTGTGCTAAAGTATGACTGTAGGTAAGAGAGAAGTAACATTTACATAAATTATGAGGCGAAAAACTATTTTGGCCTGAATTTCTCATTTAAATTAGAAGTCTTTGAAAATGTAGAATTTTCCAGTGCAACAATCAGTATGTGTATTCTCTTACCCGATCTCCTTAAAGTCCATCTTACGTCATTTCCTTCTTAAGCTAGGTACACACCTAGCGATTTTTCCTCCTGACCGACCGTTCGATACTTTCGAACGGTCGTCAGGAGGAAGGACTGTCGGTCGCGGCAAAAGCAGCCGCGTCCGATAGTCACCGCGACCGATCGTGCGGTCCATAGAGGACCGCACGATCGGACGAGGTTTTCCACCCTGTCCGATCGTCCTTTCGTCCGATTTGGACGAACGGTCGATCGGACATGGGCACATTCGGATGCGATATTTTCGGTCCGATCGACCGATACACTGAACTATGAACCAAAATATCTCATCGTGTGTACCCAGCTTTAAACCCAAGACAATGACTTCACAGATCTTAAGAAATTGGTGTAAAAGCACTTTTTAGAAGTTTAATCTGTAAAACCACTGACTTTTGAGTAGTTCCCATCTATGGCTGATTTTAAGAGATAGTCAAAAGAGTTCATGTAGCATTTATTATGCTTGCCAACTATTTAACAACTACATTAACTTAGTAGTTATCTAGTACAGACAGCTAAACTACCAATGAACTATATCTGAATTAAAGATGTATACAGTTTTATGTTTGTCAGAAAAAATAATATGTATAGAAAAAAGGGATGAAACGGTAGGAAAAATTATCTTAAGAGTATAGCACGGTGGGAAAGAGTAACATTAACCTACCTAGGTCTTTAAACTCCATGTTAACAAGTTCCAACCAGCAAGCATCAATTTCATCAAGGTCATATCGGCAGGAGCCCCGTGTTTTGGTCTGGAACTCCCATGTACACTGTGTGTCATGTGTAATCATGAGGGGATAATCCTCAAATGCATGAACCAATCTACGCAAGAGAAAAAAATATTCCAAACTGTGTTAATTGCATGTTTATAGACAGCAGAAAAGCTTTCTCAAACAAGTAAAAATAACACGTTATTTTTCATTCATGTAGTTTGTACTTTATATAAAATCATTCTCATAGATTCCTGTTACAGATAAATGCAAAAAATAATTAAATATAATTTGAGCACAGAGCAGAGCCCAGGCCCCATCTGAGTTGCTGAATTGGGGCATCACACTTTGCAAGTGACGTGCTGGCTTTTTGTTAAGTACACTCTAAAAATAAGTTTAGTGTAATTTTGAAGCAGCAGCCTAAATTAATCATTCCCCCCCCCCTTTTTTTTTCCCTAGCTCCCTCCTGAGTCTACCTGGGCTAAAGGAAAGTTCCTGACATCTTGGATCATCTGTTAAGTCTTCTTAGCTCCACCCTCTGTGATTTGTAGGTTCTCTTTCTATAGGGAAAAGCAGCTTCTGTATGCTCCGGGCGTGCCTGCCATGCACACACCGTGAAGTCAGCGCGTGCACATACGCGTGCTACGGCAGCACGCCGCGCCACGCTGTACAAGCATGGTGCGGCACGCAGACGTCACAGCGAACGCACGCACGAGGCGGGTGCTCCTGGAGCATACAGAAGCTGTTTTTCCTGACCACCTATAGTCAGAGAACCTGCAAATCACAGAGGGCAGAGCGAAGAAGACTTAACAGATGATCCAAGATGTCAGGAACTTTCCTTCAGCCCTGGTAGGCTCAGGAGGGAGCTAAAAAAAAGGGGGGGGGGGGGAGATGATTAGTTTAGGCTGCTGCTTCAAATTACACTGAACTTATTTTTAGAGTGTACTTATCCTTTAACTTGGAGTTCATGGGCATTGGCCCTTTCAGATGACGTCGCCATATTGTGGATGCATTCGGGTGTGGCTGTGAGGTTAGCACATACAGGGGCATTCTAGGGTTTTTGCTACCTGAGCCCAACATTTTAAATGCCATCCTTCACATGTTGCCACATTAAAGTGGGTGTGACTTTGTCCATGGGTGTGGTTTTGCAGATGGCCATGGCTTCGTTGGAGGGTTTGGGTAAACTTTTACTATTTTGAACTTCCTATCACATAGGTATTTAAACAGTTCCTAAGACATCCAATTTGCAATAATGCAAATAACTAGAGACAGATATTACATCTCTTGAGTTGCCACTGCCATATTACTCCTTTCAGGCTCTTGTTGATCAAAATAACTCATTTTATAGCCTGTGCTATATATGTTGGTTCAACTGTTACAATACATTAGAAATGCCATACTTTCTGTCGTATAAAAGATTTTAGACAAAAGATTTGTAAGCCTGCCACCAAGGTAGACTCCTTCAGCAGGGCCCTAACTAGCATAACAAGACTAACCTAGCCTCACAAACTAAAGCTAATCTAACAATATTAAAAAGCCTTTTAACAACATCATATCTGTTACTAGGGAAAATTCAATAAGAATCATTTAGCTACAATTTATTGGTGTTCTTTCAGACTATGGAGTATAACAATTTCAGTTTAGTTCTCCTTTAAACTAATAACATTCTGTGCATCTAATAGAGGTAAAGACAGCAAGCAGTTAGACATCATCTGCCAATATTTTGGACCGATCAACTGATCGCAGCATTTGACATTTGAAAATAGAATCTCATGTGTATGGGGACTAGAGTGTTTACCTCCCTTAGATATATAGAATCATAAAAGGGCAATCATTAAAGGGCATTAAAACGCTGGGCCATGTTCAGTCTTTTTTTTTTTTTTTTTTAGGATCTCAAATTTCTGATCATTTTAAGGTTTGTTAATTTACAATCGTTATTGTAAATTACCAATAACAATCGGAAATTACCAATAACGATCGGAAATCGCGATCACATATTTACAATCTCCATAGAATAACATTGCGGTAGTTTACTACTGCATTTTTTTCTACAGCCGAACATTCGTTAATTAATATACGTTTGGTCGAAATGTACCACCGCAGCCATACATTTATCGCCCGTCGTACATTACCGTAACGTGCGGTATCGCTAAATTGCTATACCGCATGTCCTTAAATATGGCCCTTTGACACATGAATCTCTCCCTCCATCCCTCTATTGGCTGCTGCTGCTGGACTGTTAATCACCTGCTGACACAAGAGAGGAGTCTCAGAGGACCAATAGGCAGCAAGGAATAAATAGTGCTGTGCACTATGGGAGCGTTTTGATTGGTTACACTGATTTCCTTCCTTGACTAGGACTTTTTCCGGTCAAGGGAATCCCCACCCCCCACCCCACCCACTGCAGCCTTTCTTCTTCAGTGCAGGGGTGCCGCCTAAGACAAATGTCTCACTCTGCCTAATGGTAGATGTGGCACTGATACATACTTACAAGATTTCTACTTTATATAGTAGACTAGCAGTTGTACCCAGCATTGCCCGTGTACACATGTGGGTATAGTATTTGTTACGTGCAGCTGTGTGTTTGGCTTAGGTAGAAGAGACGGGGAAAAAGTGCACAGTTGGTAATGTAAGTCATGTATTTAATAGTTATGAGTTGAGGAGGTGACATTGCTTGAGAGACATATAGCACATATGTTTATAGCAAAACTTTATATACAATGTTATCAGTCTTTCCACTTGGAACATAAATATACAAATGTTGCTGTGAACCTACTCGTGAACATGCTACATATATATGGCCTTGGGGAAAAATGTTGATTGCAACTGAATATAGCAGCACTTGAGTGACTGACAGGCGTCACGCTGTTCTTGTGTCTCTGAAGCATGTGACGTGCAGGCTCTTTGTCTGTGTTTTTAAAGTCGGGCTTCAATCTGTTGTCTGTGTGCTTTGCGTATTTTTATTAAGCACCCAGGGGACGGCCATCTCCAATACAAGAGAGGGAGAATTGGGGGTTAGTAAGGATAAGCAGGTGGTAGTGGTAGGGGACTTCCATTATTAGAAGGGTAGATAGGGTAATCTGTCGCCAAGACCCTACATGCCGAACAGTGTGTTTTCTGCCTGGTGCTAGTGTTCGACATGTGTTGGATCGTGTAGACAGATTATTGGGTGGGGCTGGGAGTGACCTGACGGTCTTGGTTCACATTGGTGCCAATGACAAAGTTAGAGGTGGAGGTGAGGTCCTTAAAATGATTTCCGAGAATTAGGAGCCAAGTTAGGCTAGCCAAGGGTAGTGATTTCAGAAATACTACCGCAGCCAAGTGCTATGCTAGGGAGGCAACGGGAGCTCAGGAGTATAAATGAGTGGCTAAGAGGGTGGTGTAAGAAGATGGGGTTTAGGATTTTAGAGAACTGGGCTGACTTTTCTGTTGGCTACAGGCTCTTCAGTAGAGACGGATTGCATCTCAATGATGATGGTGCAGCTGTTTTGGGGGAGAAGATGGCTAGAGGGTTGGAGGAGATTTTAAACTAGGTACGGGGGGAGGGTACGTTGAACTACACAGGGGTCGATAGAGAAGTTAGGGATCAGGGGGCTAATAACACAACAGAGGGAGGACAAGGGGAGGGGGAAGCATAGAGGATAAGGAGGCATGTACGACCAAGTATGGAAGTAAATCAATTGATAATCTAAAATGTATGTTTACAAATGCAAGAAGTCTATTTAAGTCTATTTAAGTACTTATCACTTTGCCAGTTATACTCTCCTCCCCTGAGACACACACAGTGAATGTGTAACAGGAGCAAACACATAAAAACAAGAGGAGGAGGAGAGTATAACCGGCAAAGTGATTAGTAGCAATAGAGATAAGCAGGAGAAAGTTGTTAAGATCTCTGCCCATTCACTTCATGTGTCCCAGGGGAGGAGGGGAATGCAGCCAGTAGAGGGGAAAGCCAAGCCCCGCCCATATGTGCACCGCTCAGCATATAGAGCGGTGCAGAGAGGAGATGAATAATGACGGCTCCCTGGGTGTTATTTGACAATCTATTTAAGTCTCATATCTGTTGTATTCAATTAGATCAACTGTACTTGAGGTTTAGTTCTTGAAGACGTTTTACTAGTCATCCGACTGGCTTTCTCAATTCAGAATGACTTGTACAAGAATCTGTGGCAATTATGTACCCTGGAAAATCCCAATTAGCATATCACAGCCAAGTGTTAAGGGCGTGATTGGATAGTGGCTAAGAGGTGTTATAGGAACGGCCAGAGTGAGGTGTCAAAACAGCATTGTACATGGCAGACAGTTGGTGTCGAACCCCCCCACCTCTATTTAGGCTTGGTTTCTTTATTTTCACATAAATGGCCTCCTTAACACCTCTCTTGAACCACGTTCCTTTGCCAATATGTTAACATTACAATCTTCAAAGGTATGTCCTTTTTCCTTAAGTTGCAGGTAAACGGCCGAGTCTTCAAGAACTAAACTTCAAGTCCAGTTGATCTAATTGAATACAACAAATATACCATAACCTGGATGAATGAGAACCTTCACAAGCATACTTAAGTCTCAATAACTTTTGACCTCAACATGATAAGAGAGGCAAGAGGGGGATCGTTTGAAAGGTAAGACAATTGACTATGATTTAAAAGACTATGTTTTTTCACCACAGTTCCCCTTTAAGGTCATTAGGGTGGAAAAATACTTATCTTTTTTCTAAAAAGTATTTACTTTTAAAAGGTGTACTGCCCTGAACTTCCACTTTAAAGGTTGCACATTTTCACTTCAAAAGGTAATGTAAGAAGAAAATAGAGCAGCTTTCACCAGGGACAGATTTCCCACAAGGATACTTAGGGTATGGCCTAGGGCGCCACGATCTACAGGGGCAGTATGTCTGAAGTCCTCAGTTTTTACTAAAACATTAATTGCTTACTGCAGTAATAGCAGAGAGACAATCTAGGAGATGCAATATCCCGCGCTAATAAGAAAATAAGCGCTAAAATCACGCTAACCTATGTACTAACGTGTTAAAGGTTTTGCACTGCATGCGCCATGTCACAATTTTTTTTTCTTTGCGCAGCGCAAAGTGCTGCAATAAATTTTGCGCCGGTTTTTGCGCTAGTTTTTTGTGCGACAATTAACTCCTCTTCAATGGTGTCTTTAAAATATGCGCAAAAGGTCACAACTTACGGTCGCAAAGTGGTTAATACATTGCGGAAACGAGTGCACGTAGGTTGCGATATCGAAATATATTGCATCTCCCCCAATGTATCTACTAAATCTGGGCAGTAGGCCAGGGAAAAAAAAGAGGGGTAAAACGTAACAACTGGCAAAGACTGAACCTGCCAAGGGATCATAAAAGAAATAAAATAACTAATCTTCCAACTGGTAACACTTTCACCTCCTAATGTACAAATAAGGAAAGCAATGAAAGGACCTGCCTTGTATCTCACTATTAAAGCAAAAAAAAAAAAAATTTTTTTTTTTGTAAATTCTTTTAAGTGGTTTTCAGGAAAACATTTTTACAAACATTTCTTATCATGTAAATAAGTATTTTTCAAACAATACGTACGTTTTGAGTACCGTATATACTCGAGTATAACCCGACCCGAGTATAAACCGAGGTACCCATTTCTACCTAAAAAAACTAGTAAAAATGATTGACTCGAGTATAAACCGAGGGTAGAAAATATGAACACTAAAGCAAACCTGTAATTAGTAAAAATGATTAGGAAATGAACATGAATTAACAGGAGGTCCATTAAAGTATTTATTTTACTGTAAATAAAAACAACTTGTTCAGTAGTCACTTCACTTAGCAGCATAATGTAAAGTCACAAAACTACCGCATGTAGGAACATCTACATACGTAACCGGTACATACGTAACAATGGTACTGTAAACTAGTACTGTAATGCTAAATATTTTAACTGGGGGACCCAAAGTTCATTGGCTTGAACAGCAATATACTGGAACATAAAACCCATTTAAAATCCTTCAAAATCGGATTCCTCATCATCGGTTTCTCCAAATAGTGCCTCAAATTGAGCTGGTGTAATGTCATCTGCATAGACATTATCATCACCATCATCAATGTCTCCATCATTTTCATCACCGCTGCTGTGCTGAAACAAAACATGGTCTTCGCTTCCATCCATGGCATTACTTTGATACCGCATTTCTGAAAAGCACACTTGATGATGTCTTCTGGAATGTCCTCCCATGCATCTCGTACCCACTTTGCTACTATTTCTATGTCAGGCTTCATAAGATTTCCACCTTTTGTCAATTTGGCTTGACCTGACGACATCCATTCGTGCCACATTTTTCGCACACGGTCTTTAAAAGGTTTGTTTATAGACACATCCAGAGGCTGTAAAACAGATGTAAGCCCACCAGGAATAACAGCCAAAGTGGTTTGAAATGACTTAGCCATTGTTTTGACATCTTCACATATATGAGCTCTAAACATATCCCAAACTAGCAGTGAGGGTTTTTTTTTTAAAGCTACTCCTGTTCGTCCATTCCATATCCCTTCTAGCCATTTTTTTGTTCCTTGTTCATCCATCCAGCCTTTAACATGTGGACGGACAGTGATTCGTGGGGGGAATTTGGCATTTTTAGGCAAGGTCTTCCTTTTAAATATAATAACAGGCCGCATTGGCCAAACATGGCAGAACCACTGTGAAATGATTTTTTTCATTCCCGGTTGTTCTAAGGAAAAAAAAAATTCTCCCAAGGATGCCACGGTCCTGTTGCTTGGAAGATCAAAAGTCATTGCTGTCTCATCCATATTCCCAATACTTCCGAGGTCATAATTATAAAGCTTTCTTTGTTTTATAATGAATTGATAGAATGACATGACCTTTTCTTCCAGATTCTGTGGCAGCTTTTGTGACATCTTCGTTCTCTGGCGCAAGCAAAGTCCAAACCGATTCATGAATCGGGTACACCATCCAGCTGATGCAACGAAGTTATCAATACCCACTGTTTTATATTGCTCATCTTTAGCCATTTGAAGGGCACATAATCGGATTCCCATGCGTGTTACACAGTATCCATTTAGACGACATTCCACAACCCATTTATGCAAGTCAGTCTCTAGAGCCCCATATGAGGTTGTTAAACCACGACAAGACTTTTTTGACTTTGGCATCTTTTCCAATTCTGACTTAATTTTTCGCCCGTCTCGCACCTGTCTTTCATCAACGCCAAATTCCCGTCCTGCAACAGAATTATTGCTTTCCTCTGCTCTTGACACAACTCTTAGTTTAAAGCCAGCGACGTATGATCTGCGCAATTTTTTTACACGACCAACCGTTTCGAACAGATTAAAAAAACACAGAAGAACCAGTAAGAAAAATTTCCCAGCAACCACATTAAAATGACAAACGAGGTACTGATTACTGCTTTTATATCAAGGTATTCTGCCTTCTGATTCAAGATTGTTCTGAGGTTTTAGTTGCCCTTTAAATTGACTTTTATAATAAGTAAAACAGCTACGGTATAATAAACAATAACAAGCATATGGTAATAAATGTAAGAAGAGCCTATTGCCCTAATACCATATACGGTAGTACCGTAATAATAATCTACCGGTATTAACCATTGCAATTCAGATGTAAACTACAACTCCCAGCATTGCTTTGTGGCAAGTGCTGGAATGCTTTAAATAACTGTAATACCATAATTTACTGTACTGGTACTGTCATTCATACTGCCACCCAGCAGCCATTCCCACCCCAGCACCCCCCCACCCCATGCACAATTACACAATAAAAAACATGCCCCTTACTATTGGAGGGCTGAGTGCTGGTAGAAGGGTCTTTGACCGGTTCTCCGATCCAGCTGTCTGAAGGCTCCTCCATTATAGGTAGGGTCCGGTACAGGAAGGGTCCAGCTGATGACGTCAGCGGAGCGCGCGGGCACGTAAGTTACGCACGTCCCACCCGCTCTGCCTTACAGCTCCAGTGGTCATGCTGGTCCCGGTCTCACTCTGCATTACAGCTCCGGTGCTCGCGCTGGTGTCTTCTGTCCTGCAACTCCGACTCTGGAATAGTAAGGTACCGCGCTACTATTCTTCACTTCACTATTCTTCTTTTTTTTCAGGCCAATTTACCTAATGACCCGAGTATAAACCGAGCATAGGTTTTTAAGGTATTTTTTGAACCTTAAAAACTCTGTTTATACTCGAGTATATATGGTATATTGTGCATTATAAGGGATAGTGGGAGAGGGCGAGGTTATAGGAGATAGGGGATGGTGGGGGGGAGTAGGCCAGATTATGTTGCTGGATTAGGAGTATGTTGCATTATAAGAAAACAATATACATAAATTGACAGTATTTTCTTATCTAAGAAATTATTTTGGTTGAATTATAAATAGCTGGTGTTGAATGGGGGTGGGGGTGGGGGATTTCGTCTGTCTGCCATGTACAATGCTCTTTTAACACCTTACCCTGGGCAGTTTTGGTAACACCTCTTAGCATCAATGCATCCACACCTTGCATTCAGAAGATCTCTAGCACCTGGCTGTCATATGCTAATTGGGACTTTCCAGGGTACTTAATTGCCAACAATTTCTTGTACAATTCTGAATTGAAAAAGCCAGTCGGATGACTAGTGAAACATCTTCAAGAACTAAACTTTAAGTCCAGTTAATTTAAGTGAATACAACAGATATGTGGGCAAACTTGTATGTACCAGTCACTGCAGCAAACGTGTATGTACCAGTCACTGGGGGAAAACTTGAATGTACCAGTCACCGTGGGCAAACTTGAATGTACCAGTCACTGTAGGCAAACCTGTATGTACCAGTCACTGTGGGTTCCGTGGGTTGCTGTTGGTGCTGCCTGATGGATTTTTTTATTACTAACCTTAAACCCTGAGCCTGGGCTGAGGAAGGTGTTAAGAGTGTGGGGTCACTACGGTGGGTTATTGGTGCTGCCCACTGGGTGTTTATTCAATTTCTTATACTTACCTTACCTTAAGCCCAGTGCCTGGGGTGGGCTGTTGTTGCTGCTGCCCGACTTTCCTAAAGTCAGGGATAGGCAACCAGTAGACCTCCAGATGTTTATAAAATACAATTCCCAGCATTCCCTGAGTGCATACAGAGGAATGCAGTGCCTGTGTAAAAGTGCGGGATCATTGGGGTGGGTTGTTGGTGCTACCTGCTGGTTTTTTTTTATTGCCCTGTCCCCTGTAGATGAGAGGGGAATTTAAACATCCCATTCATGTGTTCAAGCACCGCCCATTCACAAGCCATACCCTCAAATAAGCGACATCCACTTACCTGAAGCGACAGGCGCTCTACACATTTCTTGCCCTATGCCCCCCCTGCAAGAATTTTCTGTGGACACCCATGCCCAATCCTATATAAACTGCACTAAAAAAAACGTAAAGTACTTACAGGGAAATGCACTGCTGGCTCCTACACTAAATACTACTACTAATAAAAAAAAGGTTGCCGTAACCTAAAGATGGATTTTTGCAGGGGGTGCACAGGTATCTCAAAAGACACAATAATGTAAGATTTTTAATGTCAGCTAATGGATGGCTTTATGGTCACGCTGAAGATTTACAGCGAATCACAATGCAAAAGGAAATGCTATGCGCCTATTACATTAAAGGTGTGATTCATGCTCACACCATCAGACTGTACTGAGAAAGAAGGGGCAGTGAGCAGCTGCGGTCCCAGCAGCCAGGGGAGACCTACCGGCAGAGCAGTGGGAGCTAATGCTGGGGGCCCTGGGAGCCAAGTGGGCCCTATTTACTTATTTCTTCTATACTAGATGTAGCCCCCTCTCAGAACACCACTGTGGGACCCCATCATAGTTTTGTAGAGGGGCCCAGTGATTCCTAGTTACGCCACGGTGAGCAGCCCTACAAACCCAATGACCCCCAACCTAGGGTTATCAGACCAGGGAATGGGAAACATTCGCATTAAATGTAATTAATTTGCATTTTTTCAGCCTAGCTGTTTATTTTAGGCTATTTTCACATGGTAAATGCTAAGAAAATTCTACCTTGTAGGAAAACAAGCCGCTCATGTGAAACTAGATAGGAGTCTAGCTGGTCTAGGGGAGAAAAAAGTATAAATCCAGCTCTGGCTTTAGCCCAGAGTCAAGTATATAGACAAAGGAACAGCTAGGATATATGCTGAGGCAGTACCCTGTCCCTTAGCTTGAGAACAAGGGATCCAGGAGACTATCATTCAGGAGAAAGCAGACTTGAGCTTGCCACAAGGGAAAGCTGAGCAAGACAGAACTGAGCTAGGCCAATTTTTTAGACAGTGTCCTGCAGCTCAGAGCTGTTAAACATTACCCATTCCCTTGGATTGAGAGCAAGGGATGCAGGAGGAGGAAGCAGACCAGAAAACTCCAGCAGCAGCAGCCCAGCAGATTGGACCCATGGCAGTGGAACACAGAGATCCTAGGAAATGTATCCCAAGGACAATACTTGCTTGATAGGATAAGGTTTTGCTTGACACTAGTTCATTTTAGTATAGTTCCTCCAACTGCAAAAGAGCTTGTTTTGCCTGGTTTGCCTTATTTTGGTGGCAGCAGTAGGATAAGACAAGGCACAAAAGTAGTAGTCCCAGCTTAAGTACCAATCACATCATTTAAACTGAAGGCAGAGGCCCTGCATGGGAATACTAAAATCACTGTAGGATACAGAACTGGATATTGACTGCAAAGGGATGAGCAGAGATGATTTTGTGGACATTATAGTATGGAAGCGGTTTATCATACACCTCTAGAATGCTTTTAATCAAGACAGACGGGTGAAAAAGATCTTTATGCCCAATCATCTAAAAACATTGATTAATGAGGAGTTTCCAGTAATCGGTAACAATACCACTTTAGAGCAACTGAATGAGATAATGGATCATGTTCCCAGTCCTACCCACCTAACCCCAGCAGCCATCTTTGCATAAGGAAGAAGAAAATGGGCAAATAACTGTAAGAGATCTCCCAGAGTATGATCACAATCTACAAAAGGCTTTAAAAGGGATTACTACTATGTCCTTTTCCTTATCCACTGTGTACAGCATACTCAGTAAGAGCTTTAAAGGCACTGTCCACCTCTCTGGGCAAAAATTAGTATGTTGTGCAAAAAAAAACCCAAAACCTGGACTTCGTTTTGTTTCCAATTATTAAATCTGCTTCCTTAGTATAGTATAGTAGTATAGTATTTGAGGTTGAATAAAGACATACGTCCATCCAGTCCAACCCATCTAGCAATATCCTCATTTCCTGCCTAACTGTTGATCCAGAGGAAGGCAAAAAACCCCCACCAAATTTATGAAGGGGGAAAAAATTCCTTCCTGACTCCAAGTGGCAATCGGAAATTTCCCTGGATCAACTCTACTTTATGTATCAATACCAGTAACTTGCAACATTCCTTGTTTGCAGAAACTCATCCAGCTTTTTTTTGAAACTGACCAATGAACCTGCCATTACAACGTCCACTGGAAGACAGTTCCATAGCCTTACCGTTCTCACAGTGAAAAACCCTTTCCGAGCTTGAAGCCTAAACCTTTTTTCTTCAAGTCTTAAGGGATGTCCTCGTGTCCTTTGACATGTTCTCTTGGTGAACAATGCCCCAGATAGTTTATTGTATGGCCCGTTAATGTATTTATACACAGTAATCATATCCCCACGCAAGCGCCTTTTCTCCAGCGTACATAATTGTAACTTTTCCAGTCTCTCTTCATATTCAAGCTCCCCCAATCCCCTTATTAATTTAGTTGCCCTTCTCTGAACCCTTTCCATTTCAAAGATGTCCTTTTTGTACACAGGATTCCAAAATTGCACTGCATATTCCAAATGAGGCCTTACCAATGCTTTGTAAAGAGGGAGAATTACATTTTCCTCCCTTGAATCCATACCTCTCTTTATACAAGACAATACCATGCTGGCTCTGGCTGTTGCCGCCTGGCACTGCTTGCTACCTTTAAGTTTGTTATCCACCAAAACTCCAAGATCCCTTTCCAACAGGGATTCACTTAACACAGAGCCATTTATAGTATAAGTAGCACAAGTATTTTTAAGTCCAAAATGCATCACCTTACATTTATCAACATTGAATTTCATCTGCCACTTAGCAGCCCAATGTGATAATCTATCTAGATCCCCTTGCAACGATTGCACATCCTCTGAAGTTTTTAATGGTCGACAAAGTTTTGTGTCGTCAGCAAACACAGAAACCTTGCTGACAATACCCACTTCCAAATCATTAATAAATAGATTAAATAGAAGCGGCCCCAACACAGAACCCTGTGGCACCCCACTTAGCACTTTAGTCCATAATGATGAAGCCCCATTAACAACTACTCTCTGCATCCTATTCTTTAACCAATTTTCTATCCATGTACAAATGTGACTCCCCAGACCAACAGACCTTAGCTTATTCATTAGTCGCCTATGGGGGACTGTATCAAAAGCCTTTGCAAAATCCAAGTAAACTACATCTACTGCTATACCAGAGTCTAAATTTCTACTTACTTCCTCATAAAAGCCAAGCAAGTTAGTTTGACAAGATCTATTCCTCCTAAATCCATGCTGGTTACTACTTATAATGTCAGTCCTTGAAACATACTCTAGAACATGATCCCTTATTAAACTTTCCAGGATCTTCCCCACCACTGAAGTTAAACTTACAGGCCTGTAATTACCCGGCTGTGAACGACTACCCTTTTTGAATATTGGAATAACATCAGCCTTTTTCCAATCCAGAGGCACACCACCGGACATGAGGGAATCAGCAAAAATTAGAAACAATGGCCTAGATAAAACTGAACTTAGCTCCCTAAGTACCCTAGGATGTATTTTATCCGGTCCAGGAGATTTACTAATATTAACCTTATTTAGTTCTTTCTGTACCATATCCTCGGTTAACCAAAGTGAACTTGAATCTTGTATACCTTTATTGCTACTATACTCTATGATATCTGTACTTGGATCTTCTATAGTGTATACAGAGGAAAAAAAATTATTCAAGACATTTGCTTTATCGCCATCCTCCGTAACTAACTTATCCCCATTAATTAATGGTGCCACATTCTCAGTCCTCATCTTCTTACTATTAATATACTTAAAAAAATGTTTAGGCTTAGTGATGCTTTCTTCAGCTATCCTAACTTCATTATTAATTTTAGCTAGTTTGATTGCTTTCTTACACTCCTTGTTACAGTTTTTATACTCCCTAAAGGCCCTTTCCGTTCCCTCGGCCTTAAAGGTTTTAAATGCCTTTTTCTTCCTTACCATTTGCCTCTTTACATCAGAATTCAGCCACATGGGCGCGGATTTATTTTTTTTACATTTATTTCCCAAGGGTATAAATTTAGATGTGAACTGGCTTAAAATCCCCTTGAACACAGTCCACTTCTGTTCAGTACCTTTACCTGATAATACATTATCCCAGTTGACATTCTGAAGAGCTGCTTTTAACCTGGGAAAATTTGCTTTCCTGAAATTAAATGTCTTTGTTAACCCAGCACACTTTTCCTTTCGATAACAAAGTCCAAATGCCACTATTTCATGGTCACTATTCCCTAAGCCTCCAGTTACCTTTATATCTATAATGCGCTCCACAATGTTAGATATTACCAGATCCAACAGAGCTCCTTTTCTAGTAGGAACCTCAACCACCTGTGAGAGAAAATTATCCTGCAGCAAATTCAGGAACTCATCGCCTTTTTCTGTGATGGCAGTTCCACCACACCAATCAATGTCAGGGTAATTGAAGTCCCCCATAATGAGCACACTCCCCAAACTTGCAGCCCTTGCCAACTGCATATGAAGTTGACTCACCTCCTCTCTGCTAGCATTTGGCGGCTTATAGCAGACACCAACAATGACATTACCCCCTTTCCTGTTGCCTAATTCCACCCATATTGCCTCCACTTTATCATCCATATCACCAGTTATCTCTTCTTTTAAATTTGGCTTCAATTCTTTTTTAACATATACACATACTCCTCCCCCTTTCCTTTTTTTTCTGTCCTGCCTAAACAAGGCATATCCTTCTATATTTACAGCCCAGTCGTGAGAACTGTTCAACCACGTTTCTGCTATACCTATTACATCATACTTTTCATTCAATGCCATCATTTCCAATTCACCCATTTTGTCAGCCAGGCTTCTCGCATTTGCAAACATACATTTTAGATTATGATCCTGTAATTTATTCGTACACTTTGATACACATTCCTCCCTATCCCCTATGCTAGCCCCACCCCCCTTTCCACCCACCACTGGCCTATCTACACCCTGCTTTCCTCCTGGACAATCTATCCCAGTGAGACTGCTAATACCCTCCCCCCCCAAACCTAGTTTAAAATCTCCTCCAACCCTCTAGCCATCTTCTCCCCTAAAACAGCTGCACCACCAGCATGAGATCTTATACTTACAAGCTCTGCAATCCACCACTGCTTCCTGTCTCTCCACTGTGGTTGCTGTGTTCCTTATGTGTTCCGGAGCAGCCACAGTGGAGACTGCTCCGGGAATGGCAGCCGGTGATTGGCCATGACGCCACTGTCACGGCCGACACCGACTACTTTACCTGGATGTTGAGAGCGGATTGCAGAACTGTGACGGTGGATTGCGGAGCTTATACTGTAAGCAGATTTAATTATTGGAAACAAAACAAAGTGCAGGTTTTGGGGGTTTTTGCACAGCATACTCATTTTTGCCCAGAGGGATGGACAGTCCCTTTGGATCTCAAACTCTTGTCTGATAATGTAGGGGTCAATTGTCACACCTCCTGTGTGGTAATGTAGAGGTTTATTATTTAATCTATTATCGAGATTATATTGACTGTATCTGTCTGTGTATCTGTTTGAGTTGTTTTTTTCTAATGTAAAACCTCACTATTCATGTTAAACTATCATGTTGGCACTATGCAATAAGAAAGTTGGTTTTAGGTTGCAGTTTGGGCACTTGGTCTCTAAAAGGTTCACCATCACCGCCTTACACTCTATTGTTCCCTTATCCACCTGCTGCCTTAGTCATAAAAACACCCAATCATGGCTTACGGATCAGATTCAAAAGATGAAAAGGAACTCTCATGTAGCTGAACAACGGAAGACCATTAAAAATAGAGAATTTATAGAATTTAGTGCCATTTACGGAATCAGAAGTGCTTTGTCCTTAGCCAGACAAAACTACTTCTCTTCACTCATATCCACACAATCCCATAATCCCAAACATCTCTTCAACTTTTTTTAACTTCCTGATCTGTCCGACTCCTCCTCAGTTTACTGTTTATCGGCTGATGAAAAAATTGAAAACATTAGAAATGCTCACCCCCTCAATCTATACCCCTACCACTGCACTGTCATTGGCTACTCCCACTACTTACCCCCTAACGAGCTTCACCACTATAACAGAACAAGAAATCTTATCTCTCATATCAAGGACACGGTTCACCACCTGCACCCTCAACTCCATACCCTCTAGGGCTCTTCCTTCATACCAGCCCTAACCTCTCTCTTTAGCTTGTCTCTATCCACTATTTTTCCCTCCTCCATTAAACATGCCTTGGAATCCCCTATACTTAAAAAACCCTCCCTGGACCTGTCCGCTCTTTCCAGCTACCTGTCTCCCTTCACCCTTTGCTTCCAAACTGCTGGAAATAGATATGTCTATGCTGACCTGGTTCACCACATCTACTAATTCTCTTTTTAACCACCACCGGTCAAGCTTCCGCCCAAACCACTCCATGGAAACTGCCCTTACTAAAGTGACCAATGATCTACTTAATGTTAAATCTAAGGGACACTACTCATTCTTCTTCACCTTTCCTCTGCGCTTTCTTGGATATCTCCCTATCTCTCCGGTAGGTCCTTGTTTTACACTCTGGTATTAGCTCAATCCCTTACCCCCTCC
The DNA here is from genome assembly GCA_019447015.1 of Hymenochirus boettgeri. Classification (NCBI taxonomy): domain Eukaryota; kingdom Metazoa; phylum Chordata; class Amphibia; order Anura; family Pipidae; genus Hymenochirus; species Hymenochirus boettgeri. The sequence goes on along the minus strand of CM033471.1, from coordinate 54,398,688 downwards.
CTGTGGGGATACCGCAAGGCTCAGTACCTGATTCTCTTCTTTTATCCATTTACACCTATGGCCATGAAAAACTCATTAGCTCATTTGGATTTCAGTATTACTTGTATGCAGATGATACCCAAATTTAAATTTCTGACCCAGATTTCCCTACACTCAGGTCCTAAATGCTAGCTCTGCCTTCATGTCTTCCTGCTTCATCAAACTAAACATGGACAAGACTTTTCCCACCCTCACTTTCTATTCCCCTCCCTAGTTTTACTATTAATATTAATGACACACCAATATCCCTATCTCATAGTAATTTTTTACATAGTTACATAGTAATTAAGGTTGAATAAAGACAGTCGTCCATCAAGTCCAACCTATTCACTTTTTTTTTTTTCTTTTTTTTAACCCTACCTAACAGTTGATCCAGAGGAAGGCAAAAAACCCCAGCTAAAAAGGGGGAAAAAATTCCTTCCTGACTCCAAACGGCAATCGGAAAGTATCCCTGGATCAACCAGATATATATGCATTAATACCAGTAATTCTCAATATTTTTTAGTTTTAGAAACTTATCCAGGCCTTTTTTAAAGTTATTCAATGAACTTGCCATTACCACATCTGCTGGAAGACATTTCCACAGTTTCACCGTTCTCACTGTAAAGAAACCTTTCCTAACCTGAAGATGAAACTTCTTTTCTTCCAACCTTAAAGGATGTCCACGTGTCCTCTGATATGACCTACTAGTGAACAATGCACCAGAGAGTTCATTGTATGGGCCATTAATATATTTGTATAAGGTTATCATGTCCCCACGCAACCGCCGCTTCTCCAATGTAAACAGCCCTAACTTGTCTAATCTGCCTGCATATTCAAGCCCCCCCATTCCCCTTATTAATTTAGTTGCCCTTCTCTGAACTGCCTCAATTTCCAAGATGTCCCTTTTGTATATGGGATTCCAAAAATGCACCGCATATTCCAAATGAGGCCTTACCAGTGCCTTGTAAAGAGGGAGAATAATATTTTTCTCTCTTGAATCTATTCCCCTTTTTATACAAGACAATATCTTGCTAGAACTGGCTGTTGCTACCTGGCATTGTTTGCTACAGCTAAGTCTGTTATCTACCAGAACCCCCAAATCTTTTTCCATTACAGATGAACTTAACACAGAGTTATTTATGGTGTAGATGGCACAGGGATTATTAAATCCCAAATGCATCACCTTACATTTATCTACATTGAATCTCATCTGCCATTCTGCTGCCCATTTTGATAATCTATCTAGGTCTGCTTGCAGCACTTGCACATCATTGGAAGTTTCCAAAGCTCTGCATAATTTAGTGTCATCAGCAAACACAGAGACCTTGCTCTCAATGCCCCCTTCTTAGTCATTTATAAACAGATTTAACAGAAGCAGCCCCAGTACAGAACCCTGAGGCACTCCGCTTAGAACTTTAGCCCACATAGATGTAGCTCCATTAACCACCACTCTCTGTTTGCGGTCCAATAACCAGTTCTCTATCCGTGAACAAATGTTTTCTTCAAGGCCAACAGTCCTCAGTTTATACAGTAGTCGCCTATGTGGCACAGTATCAAAAGCTTTTGCAAAATCCAAATATACCACATCCACTGCTGTGCCTGAGTCCAACTTCTTACTCACTTCTTCATAAAAACCAATTAAATTTGTCTGGCATGATCTATTTCTCATAAATCCATGCTGACTACTACTAATAAGATGATCTCTGGAGACAAAGTCAAGGATATGATCCCTTAACAAAGTTTCCATCACCTTCCCTACCACTGATGTTAGGCTTACAGGTCTATAGTTACCAGGCTGTGAACGACTACCTTTTTTGAATATTGGTATTACATTGGCTTTTTTCCAATCCAGCGGCACGTCCCCAGACAAAAGCGAATCTGAAAATATGAGAAACAGTGGTCTAGCTAGAACTGAACTACCGTATATACTCGAGTATAAGTCGATCGGAGTATGAGTCGAGGTACCTATTTTTACCTGAAAAACTTGTAAAAACTGATTGACTCGAGTATAAGTCGAGGGTAGAAATTATCACCACTACTGCCTTCTGATTCTGTGTTGTTTTTAGGCTTTAGTTGCCCTTTAAATGGACAGCAGAATTCCCATACATGAATCCCATACAGTAATAGCCAAATCCAGTACCAGTAACCTCCAATTCTTTGGCACTCCACATGTTTGGAAACTACAACTCCCAGCATGCTTTGTTGCTGGGAGTTTCAGTTTCTATACATGCGGAGTGGCAAGGTTCAGTAAACTTTCAATTAAGCTTACCATCATTTACAATTCTCCTGAACCCCATATAGTAAAGGGCCCTCTGACCCCCATATAGTAAAGGGAATTCTGACCCCCATATAGTAAAGTACTCTCTGACCCCAATAGTTAAAAATGTCACCTGAGAGTTGTAGTTTCAAGCTGTCCTTTGCACTGCACTAGCAGCTGTTTTTTGCCCCAAACTGAGGAGACCCTTCAGATTTACAGATTCCAGGGACAGTGCTGAGTGAGTCCAGCAGCCAGAATACAGGAAGCAGGAAGTGTAAAGGCAGATCAGCTCCTGTAACTTTCTATGCAGGTTAACACAGCGCCACCTACTGGTTACTATCTGTAATTGCAGAATTTGCATCTAAATTAGGACTTGACTCGAGTATAAGTCGAGGTTAGGTTTTCAGGCTAATTTTAAAGCCTGAAAAATTCGACTTATACTCGAGTATATACGGTAAGCTCTTTTAAAATCCTAGGATGCAATCCATCTGGTCCTGGTGCTTTATTGATATTAACTTTGTCTAATTGTTTCTGTACCATATCCTCTGTTATCCAATGTGAAAACTCTTCATTTTTTCCCTGCATATTGCTACAATCCCTACTGTAAGGACAAGGATTCTCAACAGTAAAAACCGATGTAAAAAAACGGTTTAGCAGATTAGCCTTTTCGGCATCCTCTACAACCACCTCAGCTCCATTATTTAATGCTCCCACATTCTCAGTCCTCATCTTTTTACCATTTATATACTTAAAAAACATTTTGGGGTTGGACTTGCTTTGTTCGGCAATCCGTATTTCATTTTCTATTTTAGCTAGTTTAATTGCTTTCTTGTACTCTTTATTACAGCTTTTGTACTACCTGTAAGCCTGTTCTGTGCCTTCTGTTTTCAAAATTTTAAAAGCCTGAGCATTAAGCCATGCAGGACTGGACCTAATTTTTTTACACTTGTTACTTAAAGGTACCGATTTGGAAATGTAATAGTTTAATATCCCTTTAAAAGTGGTCCACATCTGCTCAGTTTCTTTACCTAGAAACAGTTCCCCCCAATCTATGAGCAGGAGTGATTCCTTTAAAAGCATAAAATTAGCTCTCCTCATGTCTGTTGCCTGAGAATAACGCTAGATTCCGATCTTTCCTTCAAACCCAATGTCAACATGCTTACCAATTCATGTCGGCTCCAATTCAGAAACATCTTCCGCATTCACCCATTCCTCTCGAAAGAAGCTACTAAAATCCTAGTCCATGCCCTAATCATATCCCACGTAGACTACTGCAACACACTCCTGTGTGGTTTACCAAACAACTGTCTGGCACCACTTCAATCCATCCCAAACTCTGCTGCCCGGCTCATTCACTTGTTGCTTCTCTAATGCCTTTACTCTCTGTCAGGCCCTCCATTGGCTGCCCATCATGCAAAGGATCTAATTAAAGTTGTTAACCCAAACCTATAAAGCACTATCCAATACAGCCTCTCCATACATCTCAGAGCTGATCCACAGACTGTCCCAAACGCAATCTCTGCTCTGCAAATGATACCCTCCTCTCATCCACCCTTGTCACCTCTTCCCATGCCCACTTTCAGGACTTTGCTCATGCTGCCCCCTGCTCTGGAACTCCCAACCTCCATCTGTCCGTCATTCTTTAGGCAACCACATAACCTGGCCTAGACATTACCTCTCTCACTGACCCAACCTGATACTAACAGCCTCTAACACTCCACTGGCAATCTATTTACAGCCTACAGATTCCCATCACCTTATGTCTCACCACCATTACATCTAGACTGTAAACTCTTTGGGCAGGATCCTCTTTCCAATTGTATTGTATTGTAAGTAACTCATCACTCTGTGTACTTATATTGTGTATTACCTGCGTATGTAGTATGCATGACTTTGTAGAATATGTATTACCCTGTATGTAATGTATGATTACGTAATTGTAAAGCATCAACAAGCTGCATTTCCTCACTCTCCCATCCTCCTTTTTGCTAGGTTTAGTTAATTAAAGAGGTCTGTCACAGTCTTGCAGGTGGTTTATGCAAAAAGCTGCTACATGCCCTCTTATAAATCAGAGGCTGCCATTCCAGTTCGATCTACGACAGGATTAGAAAATTTCCAATGGTGTTTGAGTTAATAAAAAAGATGTACAATGTATTATTTGTAAAGTGTTATTAATAAAAGCTGTGGCCGAGTTAAATCCAACAAGAACAAGTCTTGTGTATTTATTTCTAAGATTTAATGTGTGAAAACTGTAAATAGTTTATAGAGGTTTATTTAGTTAATAGGCAGGGCAGGTATTTTCCCTAGGTCGGTCTAAATTAATCAGTTAAGAAAATATTCTCTTACCTAACTTGAGGGTGAGGAGCAGATTCTAAATTTGCTGGCACCTGGACTCCTTTTTCCCATTCCTGCCTCCAAGGGTCAGCTAGTATGTAGAATTCATCTGGGCCAAGCTGATACGAGTCTGGGATTTTCATTGCTGTTATTAAGTCAGTGCGGAAGACCTGGGAAATGTAATTAAACTCATGTTAAAGAAAGAAAAAAAAATGTACCACATTTTCCACAATAATGAAAGTGAGATCTACACGTACTATTTACACAGATATTTATGAATAGCCAACTTTCCTAAATTTAAACAAAAAGAGCTTTCTACCAACATCTGCCTGTGCTTTGTCTCTTAAAGAGACCTCTATTTAATCCTGTATACCTTTCAAACAAGCCTAGGGTGAGGTATCTAGCTTATCTGGATCTTTAGTTATAGGCTTCTAAAGTTACACTTCTTTGCCTGTCCTGACTGTCTGAGGCAGTCACATGACTCGATCTTTACTGAAGCTAGTTACAATCCTGCAACCATTCTATGTTCTTTCCTTTACCTATGAGTACCTTAGAGAGAGAAAAAAAAATATTCTAGCTTTAAAGGGCATTGTAGCAGCAGAAGAGACCAGATTTTAGGAGCCGTTTTGAGACATTTCAACCTACCAAAGTCTAGGTTTGCGTGGGTGGGTGGGTGGATTATCTGAAGCATATACATTTTTGCCCCATTCAAAGTTCAATGCACAAAGGCATCAGCAAAATGCAGTCAGGGGTAGGGGGGAAAACTACACTGTGCATGACAGAAAACTCTCAGAGAAACAGTTAGAGGCAGAAATAGATTACATCAGGAAAAGGCAGTTTCCAATTATTATTTCGGCCATTCAGGACAACCATAGGCAGCATAAGAGAAAGGTAGGTGTCATTTAACACTACACAATAAGCTTAACATAGGGGCAAATTTCGACACCATGGGACAATAATTTGGCAAAGCAAATTTTCTGCCCTGCACTTCTGTGTTCTTAATGTTGCAATTACGGAATCCAGACCACTACAGCAGTTATGTATTGCTTTTAACATATTTTAAAAGTCACAAATCATATGTTGACATTTTTAAAATAACAGGATGCATTCTAAATCAAAAGAAATAAAGACAGAAATGTGGAATCTAGACTTTCTACAAAATGTATCCACAACAATAACAAATTGCCTCTCTCTTCTAAGAATAGGGAAGAATACAAAAACATTATTCCACTTAAAGGGTATGTCCACCCTTAAAAAAAAAATTTCACCAAAGATTCCCCCTGTCCCCCCAGCCCCAACCACTATGTTAGTATTATTAGAAAATGCCCCAAACTTTACTTACCTTCCCTCTTGCCTCCACCGCGCTTCCAGGCCCTCTGCTTGCGAGTAAATGCAAGCAGAGGGGCGGGACCGGCAGTTGCGTCTGTGATTGGCTAAGCGGCAGCCAATCACGGACGCGGCTGCTGGGAGTTCAGTGCGGCGGAGGCAAGAGGGAAGGTAAGTAATGTTTCGGGCATTTTCTAATAATACTAACATAGCGGTTGGGGCTCGGGGGGGACAGGGGGAATCTTTGGTGAAAAGGGTTTTACACTAGGGGGAGAGAATCCTAATCGGGAGGGAGAGGGAGGGGGAGGGAGAAGGGCTGCAGTACGCATGCCAAACTTCTCCCGGAGGCCAGGTAGGAGGCAGAGTCCTATATGGACTCTGCTATCCTCCTGGTGGGCAGTTTTTGGGACTTTGGGGGGGGACCACAGGAGAACCTTATGGAGCTGGGATGTGAGGTAAGGATTAAACTACACTACATGATGGGGCCAGTAGTGGGGGGGATTATAGTTTTGGGGTGGACATTCCCTTTAAAGCCATAAATTATTTATGAAAACTAAATAAATATAAAATTGTAACTGGATGAACAAGAGTCTGAAAAATAAAGTACATTTTGTATTTAGTAAAAGGAAATCATTTTATGCAACTGTTTGGTGTTTTTTAGTTTTCACAGACTAGTACACATTCAGGGAGATTCAATAAAAGTTCTTATCGTTAAAAATAGTGTTAATTTTGCCCCAACCAATCAGATGTTAGCTTTCAAATGTTAAATAAAATCTGATTGGTTGGGGAAAATTAGCACCATTTTAAACAATAAGAACTTTCATTGAATAACCCTGATTGTCTATAAATGTCTGCTGCTTAGCAACACATTTTTATGGATTCATATGGATTTTATTAGCTGCTGAAACAAACAATGCAAGCAACTGTTTGGGAAGCGGACACGTCAAAACAATTTCCAATTAAATTCCTAAGAAAAATAGACCAATGCTGGCAAAAAATAAAAAATTTTAAAAAATATTTTAAAATTTGCAAAATTTGAAGAGGCCTTCCTATTAAGGTGACGTATAGGAATAAGTTATTACAAGCTACTAATAGCAAGTAAAGCTGTTAAAAACAGGTTAAAGCACTATACTGAACTCTGCCATTAATATAAGGAAATTTGCTAATGATGTTTAGTCTTGCACCCTACTCTGTGATCAGGGTTGTTTGCGGTTATTAATCAAGCCATTTTTTCATTGTATAATACTAAAATTCTAAAACAGTCTTTGCAAACTACAAAAGAAAGTCTGTGGCTGCCTTTCTGATGGGAACCCTTGAACAGCTTGTCAGGTTCAAGGCTTCCCTGCACTGACAAAGGCATATTGACTTCTTCCTGGCTCCTGTTCAATGTATATGGTTGCCAGGGTCAGCAGCCGTACTACATCATACCAATTATCAGTTAAAATATATGATTTTGATATGAAGTGCACCATTCATTCAATACCAAAATTACTTTATTGCATTTCAGTCACCAGTCAATTCCCATATTTAGTTAGTTTGGGGGTAAATAAATCTTATTTAATATTATATAATGTAAAAATTACGTTATAATCGTGCATCACATGTCTAATAGATGTAATCTATGCCAGTGCTCACATACCTTTAAAAAAAATACAATATTTTTGAGCAGTTTTTCCAACTGTTCTCTACAAGCAATTAGGACATACACAACGACCCCCTGTGATAATGACCATTCTGGGAAAGAGTTTGCAGACACTATATGATACAGTCCAGCAACAATTGATGAATTTCCTAAGGTGATTTTGCAGAGTTAAAAGAATTTACCTCTGCTTTAAAGGGGCATTAAAGTTCCCAAAACAAGTCTTTTAAAGCTCCCCACCCAACACACCTGTAATCTCACATGAACTTGCATGCAAACTGGAAAGGATTGATTGCATCATTTAATACTTGGTTTGGTCACTTAAGTGTTAAAATGATACCCTTGCAAAATAATAAAATAGGCCGAGAGACTAAAAACATACCTGCATGAGGCCAGTGATGGACACACATGTTCAGTATTTGTGGCCCTTCAGGACAACAAGCTAGTATATTTTAATGAATGTCTGTAAACATCAGCTCTGCTGATGCTATGGCCTTAGGGAATTTCAGAAGCAAGGGTGAGTTTTTAAAACAAAATGGACTCTATTTTTGAAATAGTTTTTATTTTGCACTTCCAAAAAATACATGTGTTCATAATAAGCACTTTAGTTATAGCTATTTTAATGCTATGAGGATAGTTACAGCATTCGTTTAAGGGTTCTTTTATAAACTTACAACAAAAAGAAAGGGAAAATAAAATGGGGGGAGGGAAGGGAAGAACAAATTGAGTATACAAAATTGATCACAACATTCACACTAGTTTGGTATTTTCTTGCTTAATTTTTCCTGGATATTAAAAAACTGTGTATAAGAAAGAGGTATATGATAAGAAGTTTAGTTTTCAATTGTGGTTAAGCGTCACTTTTGAGCTGTACCACAGATCCCACAACTTTTTTCAGCACAATACCATTTTGAGCATTGAAAAAAATGCAAAAATGTAAAAAAAAATGTACATTAAGATCACACAGTATTCCCAGTACTCAGCTGTACTGAGACTGTAAGCGAGATTTTTGTTTGGGGGGGGAGAGAAAATTAAAGTTTGTCATTTATATAACAAATTTATTTTTATGCACATAACATTTAGAACATATTTCATATACAAAAGAAAATATCATATTGGTACCATTAATCAGGGTGTCAGCCGTGTGTGTACCCAAACCATATATATATAACCCAATACTTTCACACATCCCACAGCAGGGCAACTTTATTAGCTGGTCAGAACTCTGGCAAGAATGCTTCCCAATGAAGCTAGGCAACTGCTAGGTCTTCGACTACATGAATCCAAGGCCCAGGTGCAGACATGTTCTACTTTGTTTGTGCTGAAAGCTGCTGCAACCATCTCCTGTTGCGTGGCTGTGTAACTAAAGCTAGGTATGCAAAAAAACTAATAAAAAGGACAATCCCATCAGACCCAACAGAATCGGCCTTTCTCAATAAAATATTGTATTTGGCCGCAAGAACTCCTTGCTGTGACAAAAATGTTATTGGTCCATATGGTTTAGTGTAGGGATCAATATATACTCCCTATATTTCGTCTGATTTGTTTATAATATGTGGGCTGTTGTTCTGTGGGAGGTGTTGGAGGAATGTCTCATGCATTTATCGGGATGTTCTTAATCTGTTTTCAATCAAAATGACAGTGTGTATATCCCTTATATTATTTAAATAAATTTATATTTTTACGGAGATTGCATTGAGTTTTTAGGAGCAACTAACTAGGTGGGGGTATATAGCATTATTACACATAGGAAAGGTCCATATGTATGTGTGTAATTAGCACTATTTAATTAAAATCACCATAAGAAATAACACCATACAAAGTATAGTACTACTACCTACTACTGAATTACAAAAAATGTATATACAACTAGCAAAATACCCGCGCTTCGCAGCGGAGATGTATTCAAATAACCTTTTTAGTAAGAAAGCAATAATGTATCAAGATTGCTGTAATCACTCGGCACTTGATATACCGTTTATACTTGAGTATAAGCCGAGATTTTTAGGTTTAAAAATAAACCTAAAAACCTTGCCTCGGCTTATACTCGAGTCACATGGCAAATCTGCAGGAAAAAAAAGTTTTTCACTTACCGGTTCCAGCCCATTAGGTCACAGCCGCCTTGGACACCGGGAGGAAGCTTGCACACCGGGAGGGAGAACAACCGCTGCAGAGAGACTACCGGGGAATATGCACGCAGGCACGTTAGGCGGGGGCGCGCCGTTACGTAAGGATTGGTACCTGTACTGTACTGCCGGAATGGAGGAGCAGGGAAGGAGCGAGTCTTCTGATGCTCCTGTCTGGTCCTGTGGGACCGGTAAGTTACCGTAAATTCATTTTTACATTGCTTGTTTAAATCCAATGTTGAATAGGTATATAATAATTACTGAAATATACCGGTAATGCAGTGGTGCTGTGTCTGGGGATGATATTATGCAGCCCTTATGCACGGATTCAGAGTGTGAATATCATTCCTGTAATACTGGCAGGCCTGCGTGCTCTTAACGTGGGGTGTGAGCAGCACTGATAATGTTAGTTACCGAGGTCAGAGAATTATATTCATTCTTAATTTTAAACTTTTTTTTTACTGTATATGGGTCTATTATTGCCTTTGGGGGTTCAGAGTTGCCAATACAAATGTTAGGAAACTACAACTCCCAGCATGCTTTGATTGCTGGGAGTTGTAGTTTCAAAACATCTGGAGAGCCTCAGAGTTACAGAGTTGGGAAAGGTAATTTTTTTTTTTGAACTTGCCACTAGAGATGTTTAGAAACTACAACTCCCAACAACCAAAGCATGCTGAGAGTTGTAGTTTCCAAACATCTGGAGTGCCTCAAAAGAATAAAAGAATACAATGATGGGTTACCGTACAAAGTTGGGCAAGGAGATTTTTTTGTAGTTGAACTTGCCAGTAGATGTGTTTCGTAACATCTGGAGTGCCAAGGAAATGGGTGCAGTACTGTATTTGGCTATAACCGGCATTGTGTGTGACTACTGTATGGGATTACTGTACACTACCGTACTTTATGGGAATTCTGTTATCCATTTAAAGGGCAACTAAAGCCTCAAAACAATACTGATTTTGAAGGCAGAATACTGTACCTGGATATAAAAGCAGTAATCAGTGCCTCTAAAGGGCAACTGTGGCTATATAACAAGTGAGGGTTTAAATGAAAGCCTGCAGTATTTCCTTTAAAAAAAGCCATCAATCACATCTCTGTCTGGAGCTGTCTGGGAAATTATATGGGGTGAAAGTTCAAACTTCCTGCCTCCAGTAGGTTGAGTGACATCACCTGACCATCCGCCCTGGGGGAGAAGCATGCTCAGTTTATTACTTAATGCTGGGGAAATCAGGAAGAAAAAAATTGACAGTGAGAAGGGGAGCCTATTAATGCAGACAGAGAGGCTGGTCCCATGACTACAAAGCTGGTCACATGGCTAAAAACAGAGGAGTGTTCAAGCACATTTTATCTAGAGATGTGATTTAGGTTTTATTCTGAAGGTACGATGGAAGGCTTTTATATTATCTTACAGAATTTGAGACCACAGTTAACCTAAACAACTTGATGATTATATGTACAAAAATAAATGATTTGGGCCAGACAGAAGTTTGAATACTACAATATTATTATTGTTGATTGTTCTACAATTACCTTGTGAGTAATCTCTCTTCCTTAAAGAGCATGTTCAGCCTAAAATAAACTTTGCTTATATATGTTCTCTACCCCCCAAACTCCATTTTCACATTATCAGCCGCTTTACTTCCTGGTTGCAGCTTGTCAGTTTAATCACCGCCCATGCAGAAGCCCTCGCTCCTGTTTTTGCGGGCCCTGGTGGGCGAGGTACCAAGTTAGGTACACTTCAGGGGCTTCTTTGGCAGCAATTGATAATGCGAACACTGGGTTTGGGGGGGGGGGGTGGAGAACATTTAAACCAAAGTTTATTTTAGCCTGAACAGCGCATTTAAAAGGGATGTGCCCTTATAGGGACAGTCTTTCTGTTTAAGGCTTGAAAAAGGGGATGGACAACCCCGAAACTCGCCCAACACTGTTAATGTGATGTCTTAATGATTTTTCAATAAAAGACTTAACAGAAGGAGACTCTGGTGCTGGATTAATGATGAGGTGGCCTTGCATAGCTGCGCAGGAACTGTCCCTGGTATTCCAATACTGCAGCCTGACACAAATCCATTTTATTCTATGTCTACTGGGGAAATTAAAATACCAGGAACATTGTCTGAGCTTTTTAAAATACAGATGTATACCAGACAGGGGTTGCCCTTAGTCTTCCACTACTGTACTCTTTAAGAATTTTTCTTCCATTCACAAAGTCCAGATAGTAGATCACTTAGGGGACAATGTCCTACTCCTTTGACCTGACCACAGACCTCCTCCCATATGCTTGGAAAGAGGGTAGTATTACATACTAGGAGTGGCAATAACAACAAAAAACAATGATAAATATGCTGCTAGATACCCACTAATGATAAGGCCACTGCTAAATCAATAAGAAAATAAGTATGGTTTGGGAGGATTGCCTTCCCAAATTCTCACATTTATTCTCAACACTACTGGTAAATTATAGAGGACATGTGGACATCCCTTAAGACTAGAAGAAAGAAGTTAAGTCTTCAAGTTTGAGGGCACAGCCACACTGCATCGCACCAGACGCTCACACAATCGCACCCGATTGTGCGCTTACGATTCTCCTTTTGTGATAGGAAATAGCATGCGGTTGTGCATAAAAAATGCTGATCCCATGCGATTGCATATCGCAAATGGATGCTCAATCGCCACGCACCAGAAATTGTGTGATTTCTGTGCCTTGCCACAATTCCACTGTTGGAAAGAATCACATGCGCAAACGCATGAAAACCGTGTTGGTGGCCTAGCCCTGAAGAGAGGTGTTTCACCGTGAGAAAGGTTAAAACTATGAAACTGTTTCCATTGGACGTGGTGGTGATGGCGGTTTATTGGATAGTTTAAAAAAAAAATAAAATGAGTGTGATCCAGGAATATTTCCAAATACCACTTGGTGGTAGGAAGGATTCCCCCCCCCCTTCAAACTGGTTTATTTGCTTTCCTCTGAATCAACAGTTAGGCAGGAAATGGTGAGTAGGTTTGACTAGATGGACATTTGTCTTTATTCAACCTCAAATTCTATACTATCTATGCTTGAAAAACTACAGAGACATTTTATGCACTTTGTTTATCAATATAAAATGGAGTCGAACGATTGCCACTGGAAGATGGAAGAAGGGGGGATTGGGGGGTACCAGACATAACTAAATATTTATATGCCTCCCAGTGCACCCAACTGTAAACCTATTAGTTTAGTTAGGTTTTGGACCACTAATAAAAAGAAGTTTCCTGTGAGTGGAAACGAACGAGTAAGCGTGTCCCTTGTTCTTAAGGATCTTGGTCTTAAGGACATAGAAAAAGGACATTAATCATTTGATGGTTGTATGGTTTGTGTGAAAGTTTGAAATAAGGATGTTTGTGCTGATAGTGTGCTGTGTAAGGACTGTGTGTGCAGGCAGTAAGCGATTAATCTTTCTTTATTCCAGTTAAAGGGGTTTGACTGGACTTCTATATTCTAGTATTGCACCTGTTGTAATCGCAAACAGGTTGTGAAAGGGTTTAAGTGTTTTGTTTTTTCCCTCTCTTCCTTGCACTAATTGGTGTGGGGGCTTGGACAATTAGTTAAAGGGTATGTCCACCGTGATTTTAAACTTTTATGTTTCCAGTTAAACTGAATGACAGGAGGTAAATGCAATATGTCTTACTTCTGTCCTTCAGTAAAACTTACAGAGAGAGCAGAAGAAACTTACCGCGTATCGCTCCAGCACCGGCTTCACTGACAGCTCCTCCACGTCCACGCTCCTATGCACTGGTGTGTGCACGCGCACACAATGCAAATGGCTGTGGATCCGTCGGGGAATGTCATTGTAGTCTGAGGCTGTCAGCAGCGCTGGAGCGATACGCGGTAAGTATTCATGCTCTCATGTAAGTTTTACTGAAGGAAAGGAGGTAAGACATATCGCATTTACCTCCTGTCCTTCAGTTAAACTGGAAACATTAGTTTAAAATCACGTTGGACATACCTTAAATAGGATTCACATTGGTTGGACCCGTGGTTTGGACATAACAAAAAGAAGTTTCCTGTGAGTGGAAACGAACTAGAGTGGACGTGTCGCTGTTGTAAAGGACCTGGTCTTAAGGACATACAGATTTTGACAAAAAGTCTTGTCGTTTGTATACAAATAGACCTGAAGTGCCACTTAACAATAAATCTAATGCAGATTTGTTTCAAGAAATGGTTCATTTTACCCCAAAACAGCTTTTGTAATGTTTCAATGCAAAATGAAACTAACAAAAAGTATTTAATATCCAGAGTTGGTAGAGCCCATTGGGTCCATTTTTGCAAAGACATAAGTGTTGTGGCCTTGTTATATGGGTTTCACCTGTGACTAATAATGGATCAATTAGGTGTAGGTGGTATAAAAAGAACCCCAGTACACCTGAGACTAAAGTGTTGATTGTGAGAGGCTGAAGACCAAATCCACTACTGATGTGGCAACACACTTCAATGTCTCTCAACGTCAAGTTCAGAGGATAAAGAAAAGATTGAAGAGACTGGAGAAGTTTTTGACAAGCCCAGGTCAGGCAGACCCCACCAAGACAACGCTCGAGAGGACCGTTGTTGGCTCAAAAAATCCAAGGCAAGTGCATTTTCAGCTGCAGCAGAGCTCCAGGAGACCTGGGCACTGAAATCCCTGTGTTAACCAGAAACAGTTTGTCGGATTCGTCTCAAAATGGCCTCCATGGTCGAATCAGTGCCCATAAGCCAGCACCAAACAAAAGACAATTGAAAAACAGTGTGGCATTTGCCAAGTCCCCAGCCTGCTAAAAGTATGGACAATGGAAAAGTGGCAAAAGGTAGATTTTTCAGATGAATCTTCTGTTGAATTACACCACAGTCGCCGCAAATATTGCAGGAGACCTACTGAAACCCGCATGGAGCCGAGATTTACCCAGAAAACAGTGAAGTTTGTTGGAGGCAAATCATGGTCTGGGGTTACATTCAATATGGGGATCTGCAGGGTGGAAGGCAACCTCAATATTGTAAAATACCAAAAGAAATCTTAGCTACCTCATATATTTCAACCATAAAAAAGGCCAAATCAGCAGCAGGATGGTACTTCATTGCTACTACTTTCATCTCCACATCAAAGTTCCTTAAGGCGAAGGAGATCAAGATGCTCCAGGATTGGCCAGCCCTCACCTGACATCATCAACATCATTGAGCGTATTCTTGGCTATTCCTGAAGATTTCATCAATAAATTGTATGAATCCTTGCCAAACCACATGGATGTGTCCTTCAAGCTCATGGAAGTCATACAAGATATTAATTTTGGATCTCACAGCACCACTACTCTTAATTGCCGACATTTTTGGATTAGCTGTTAAGTAGATAATTTTCGTATAGGCGAAAACACTTTTGTCTTGCAACATTTTGACCTTTCCGTCTTGATTAAATGATAATCTTTTTTCAGTTGAAACTATTTTTACAGTATATTTAATATTGTTTGGGAGGGCTTTAGCTTTTATGAGCTATTTCTAACACCAATGATCAATTAAAAATCAGGTTAATAACAGGAGTTACTGAAAAATACTCAGGCGACAAGATTTTGTCAGAAAACTGTAGAAAAAAAGGACATTGAAACAAGAAGGGCAATTAAACAAGGTTGGTGTGTCACTGTGCTGGTGTTGTGTATTAGAAGGGGCAGTTTTGTGTACCATGCAATATGCATCCTGACACATGTATAGGAACCTGGAGCAGGTGTTCAAGGGGAACTATGTCGTGTTAGGTGTGAGTAGGTTGCCCATTTGGAAGCTGAGGTGGAGAGTCAAGGGGCAGCTTGCAGCATTGCAGGGTTTGGCATATCTAGGGACAGCAGGCATGGCTGGGGCCAGTATAGAGGTGGGACAGGGAAGGTTGAGGGGGGAGGTAGTGTTTTGTTATGGGAAGTGGGGGACGGAAGAGTAGGGTTGCTTCTTCGAAAGCCTCCATACGAAACGATCCGTCTTAGGTGTTGATGTTGAGGAGGACAGCTCGGAATTAGCATGTATGGAGCAGGCTAACCCTTGCAAACCCAGGGGACTGCCATCTCTAGTACAAGGGAGGATGAACTTAGGATCAGGAATTCTAGGCAGGTGTATGGTGGTGGGGACTCAATTATAAGAAAGGTAGAGGGGGTAATTGCCGCCAAGACCTACATGCCGAAATGTGTGTTGTCTGCTGGTGCTAGGGTTCGGCATGTGGTGTATCGTGTAGACAGATTATTGGGTGGGCCGGTGTGACCCGGCGGTCTGGGTTACATTGGTGCCAATGACAAAGTTAGAGGAGGAGGTGAGGTCCTTAAAACATGATTTCCGAGAGCTAGGGGCTAAGTTAAAAGCAAAGCCTCCAGGTAGTGTTTTCAGAAATACTACCGCAGCCACTTGCTATGCTAGGGAGACAGCGAGAGCTTAGGAGCATTAATGCATGGCTAAGAGGGTGGTGTAAGGAAGAAGGGTTTGGGTTTATAGACTTTGCTGTCGGCTACAGGCTCTTAGTAAGGATGGGTTGCACCTCACTGATGGCGGTTGCAGCTGGTTGGGGGAAAAGATGGCTAGAGGGTAAGAGGAAATTTTAAACTAGGTTGGGGGGGTAGGGTATTTGTAGTCTCACTGGGATAGATAGCCCAGGGGAAAGCAGGGTGTAGATAGGCCAGTGGTGAGTGGAAAGGGGGGTGGGACTAGCATAGGGGGTAGGGAGGCATGTGTATTATGAATAAATTACAGTATCATAATCTAAAATGTACGTTTGCAAATGCGTGAAGCAAAAGGACAAAAATGGGTGAATTGGAGATAATGGCATGAATGAAAAGTTGATGTAATAGGTATAGCAGAAACGTGGTTGAACAGCTCTCACGACTGAGCTGTAAATTAGAAGGATACGCCTTGTTTAGGCAGGACAGAGAAAAAAGGAAAGGGGGAGGAGTATGTGTTTATGTTAAAAAAAGAATTGAAGCCAAATTTAAAGAAGAAGAGATAATAGGCGATATGGATGTTAAAGCAGAGGCAATATGGGTGGAATTGGGCAACAGGAAAGTTGGTAATGTCATTGTTGGTGTCTGCTATAAGCCGCCAAATGGTAGCAGGGAGGAAGTGAGTCAACTTCATATGCAGTTGGCAAGGGCTGCAAGTTTGGGGTTACCCTGACATTGATTGGTGGAGTGGAACTGCCATCACAGAAAAAGGTGATTGAGTTCCTGATTTGCTGCAGGATTTTTTCTCCACAGGTGGTTTAAAGGACAACTATACTGTAAAAATTCACTTTTTAAAAATAAAAAGTACCTGAGGCAAGGAGACAGGATTGATTATTCCTACCTCCCAATATTTGTTTGTTTGAGAAGCTATAGCACATACATTGTTCATTGCCAGGTTATGGCCCTGGGCCATTCTATATTAAAGATAGTGCTGAAGCATACAGGAAGACTGGCAGAAGCAGTTTTTCTTCATCCTGCTCCTTATAGAAAGGATATTGGGAGGTAAAAAAGTACCAATCCTACCTCCATGCCTCAGGTAGTTTTTATTTTAACTGTTTTTGAAAAAACTTTATACGCACTATAGTTTCCCTTTAAATTCCTACTAGAAAATGAGCTCTGTGAAATCTGGTAATATCTTACATCGTGGAGCGTATTATAGATATAAGGTAACTGTCGTTTGAAGTATGTTATTGAAGGGAAAAGTGCGCTGGATTAACAAAGATCTTTAATTTCGTAAAGCAAGTTTTCCCAGGGTAAATGTAGCTCTTCAGAATGTCAACTGGGATATAAGGTATTATCAGGTAAAGGTACTGAACAGGAGTAGACTGGTTTAAACCATTTCACATCTATATTATTCCCTTTGGAAATAAATGTAAAAAAAATAAATCCGCACCCATGTGGCTGAATTCTGATGGAAAGGAAAGAAAAAGGCATTTAAAAGCTTAAGTCAGAGGGAACGAAAAGGCTGTGTTTTTCCAATATTCAAAAAGGGTAGTCGCTCACAGCAGGTAATTACAGGCCTGTAAGTTTAACTTCAGTGGTGGGGAAGATACTGGAAAGTTTAATAAGGGAACATATCTAAAGTATGTTTCAAGGACAAACATTATAAGTAGTAAACGGCATGGATTTAGGAGGAATAGATCTTGTCAAACTAACTTGCTTGGATTTATGAGGAAGTGAGTAGAAATTTAGACTCTGAATAGCAGTAGGTGTAGTATACTTGGATTTTGCAAAGGCTTTTGATACAGTCCCCCATAGGGGACTAATGTATAAGCTAAGGTTGTTGGGCTGGGGAGGCACATTGTACATGGATAGAAAATTGGTTAATGAATAGGATGCAGAGAGTAGTTAATGGGGCTTCATCAGTATAGACTAAAGTGGTAAGTGGGGTGCCACAGTGTTGGGGCCGCTTTATTTAATCTATTTATTAATGATTTGGAAGTGGGTATTGTCAGCACAGGTTTCTGTGTTTGCTGACGACACACAACTTTGTCAACCACTAAAAACTTCAGAGGATGTGCAGTCTTTGCAGGGGGATCTAGATAGATCACCATTGGGCTGCTAAGTGGCAGATGAGATTCAATGTTGATAAATAAGGTGATGCATTTTGAACTTAAAAATCCTTGTGCTGCTTATACTATAAATGGTCTGTGTTAAGTGAACCCCTGTTGGAAAGGGATTTTGGAGTTTTGGTGGCAAACTCCAAAATCAAGCAGTGCCAGGCGGCAACAGCAAGAGCCAGCATGGTATTGTCTTGTATAAGAGAGGCTGGATTCAAGGGAGGAAAATGTTTATTCTCCTTCTTTACAAAGCATTGGTAAGGCCTCATTTGGAATATGCAGTGCAATTTTGGAATCCTGTGTACAAAAAGGACATATTTGAAATGGAAAGGGTTCAAGAGAAGGGCAACTAAATTAATAAGGGGATTGGGGAGCTTGAGTATGAGGAGAGACTGGAAAAGTTACAATTATGTACGCTGGAGAAAAAGCGCTTGCATTGGGATATGATACTGTGTATAAATACATTAAAGGCATACAATAAACTATCTGGGGCATGTTCACTATAGAGCATGTCAGAGGACACAATGGCCATCCATTAGACTTGAAAAAAGTTTAGGCTTCAAGTTCGAAAGGGTTTTTCATTGTGAGAACTGTAAAGCTATGAAACGTCCAGTAGCGTTCTTATGGCAGGTTCATTGGTCAGTTTCAAAAAGGAGCTGGATGAGTCATAATGGTATTGATACATAGAGTCTATCCAGGGAAATTTCGATTGCCAGAAAGAAATTTTTCCCCCTTCATAAATTTGGTGGGTTTTTTTTGCCTTCCTCTGGATCAACAGTTAGACAGGAAATAAGGATATTGCTAGATGGGTGGACTGGATGGAAGTATGTCTTTATTCAACCTCAAATACTATACTATACTAATAACTTGCCATTAGACAATCAAACCAGTTATGGCATAGTATAGCAGCTATTACATTTTCAGCAGAATTAATAAGGTTTACCGGGGAATTCCAATAATTGGGGATGGTGGGAGGGCAAACTAGTTTTGTACAGGGGACGATACTTTGATACTGAAGCGTTACTTTTCTTCAACCATGCACTGTCAAAGCAAGCATAACTAGGCATGTAGACAGGTGGTGTTTTAGCATCATAACATTCTTTCTGATTTTTTTTTGATTATTTTTTTTTTTTTGCCAAATCAAAATGTAAACTGTATTCTACAACACCAGCAGAGTTTGCAAATAATACACAAAATATATATTTTGTGTGCTTAGTTGGTTAATAAATATTGGAGGTTTAGTTTCTTTGCTAAAAAGATAATGAATAATTTATTTTTAAATATACTTGTATAGGGAGACATACCCAGACCATCGTCTCCCAGCTATATTGCTTGCTTCAGTTTGTGGGTGACCCCTGTGCTCCTCCACTCCTAAAGTAGAAGTAGAAGTAGAGGCAAGGCCAAGGGAACGAATGTGGATAAGTGTATTTCTGTGCTAAATTGAAACTTTTAACCCTAGCATTAAAGGTTGGGGGTCCCCTACACTACAGCAACTTTTTAATTTGGGGGAGGGGATGCTCTTTAAACTTTGATTAGTGAGGGGTGGGAACGTTCAATAAAAACTGGTCATTCAAGGACACACAGGCCAAGCTAAAAGCAGCACCATAACTTGTGACTCATTATTCTTAAAGAAAGAACCAGGGCTTGTTTTGAAGGCAAGTTCAGGGTTTTTTGTTTTTTGGTGACCATAGTTCTCCTTTAATCGGTTTTTCAGTAACTCACTAGAATATAAAAACCCACAACTGAACTTTATATCATGTTAGGGAACATTTACATGCTTGAAATACAATTCCTTTGTTTTGGTTTTGGTTCAAGCTGTGTTGTCTTCTTATGCGTAGGTCAGCAACATCATGGTCTAGAGGCTCTAAAATATCACCTACAAAATCTCCCTGGACAAGACAGAAAGAGAAGAAACCTTTGAGGTTTGTTATGATTATTGTTGGAAGCATGTTATTTTTTTCTTTTAGTTCTACTTTATAGGTTTGGATACATTTTCATCTTTAGTGCACACTTCAGTAAAATAAATTAAAAATTCATTCAATAAAAGTCTTTATAATTTAAATGGTGCTAATTTTGCCCCAACCAATCAGATGTTGTTAGCTTTCAAATGTTAAATAAGATCTGATTGGTTGGGGCAAGATTAGCACCATTTTAAACGATAAGACATTTATTGAATTCCCTGTTAGTGTATAAAAATGGCTAAACTTCTATACAATATACAATAGTTTCAAAATGATTAGTATAATGTTTTTTTGCAGTCTTTTAGGCCAATGGTGCAAGGGAAGGACCAAAAAGGTGTGTCATTTATATTATAACTGTTATTAAGTAGTTTTTAAAGGGATGTCCACCCCTCTTTTCAAAAATTCAATATTGAGATTACCCCCCAAAACATAGATTGTTTTAGCCAAAAGCTTTAAATCGGCTCCACCACAGAGCATTATACTTACATGCTCTCGCTCCACCGCCGCTTCCGGGTTCTCAGTCAATCTCCACTGCGGTGCTGTGTTCTTTTATGTTCTTGAGCAGCCGCAGTGGAGACTGCTCCGGGAATGGCAGTCAGTGTTGGCCGTGACTGTGAACCAGTCACGGCCGACACTTAAGCCTTACCCAGAAGTGCAGAGCGTGGCGGTGGAGCAAGGAGGAGCATGTAAGTATAATAGCTGTCGTGTGGAGCGATTTTAAAGCTTTTGGCCAAAATGAACTTTAGGTTTTGGGGGTATTCTACAAGGGGTGGACATTCCCTTTAATTTTTGTGTATACAGGCTTTCTCCCAGTGCACTTTTGAGTACCTTACGCTGCATACTCCCCTTCTGGTATTTCTGCAATGTTTTCTGTTGTACAAAAAAAGTCTGACCCATTATTTTTTGCGATCAGCTTTGTGATCAAAAAGTAAATGGGCCAGGTGAAAATGTCTGATGGTAAAAACCGCGGGACCCAAAGTGCACTATTTGGACATTAACATATTGACGAACATCAAAATATTTACAGGGAGATTTATAAAAAGTTCTTATTGTTAAAAATGGTGCTAATTTTGCCCCAGCCAATCAGATATCAGCTTTCAAATATTAATAAGATCTAATTGGTTGGGGGGCAAAATTAGCACCATTTTAACTATAAAACCTTTTATTGAATCTCCTGTTAATGTCTAAATAGTGTATGGCCGGCTTAAGCAGCATTACTGGTAGGGTAAAAGGCTAGAACTACTGGGTATGATATGTCTTATCTTTAACCTCCACTATTGTAATGTAGCATTTATCTGTCTCCAGTAGACCAGTGGTTTTTACTTTTTTTAGACGTATGTAGGATTTACACCGATACCTGCTTTTAATACCTGCTCATAAATCCTTCACAAGCAGATTAAATTAAAGCAGCTGAATACAACAATTTTGGTCCCTTGAAATTATGGCTTACAGACAGATACTACATAGTCTGCAGCACTTTATGATTATTTAATATATTCACACCAGGCCCTACCCCGAAGGTTTACATCTAATCACTATTTCACACATAAAATCAGAATATATTTATAATTGTGGTAGAAACCGGAAAATCTGGAGGAAAGCAAGCAAGACAGGAGAACATGTATATTTTGTGTCCAAGGGAGGAATTGAACCTAGGAATTAAGCGCTGCAAGGCTAACCACTGAGCCATCTAATGATCATCAACAAGGGCCGACCAAGCGCCCCATACTCTATATGACACTTGTTCAAAGCACTAGTTGGGTATACTATCAATAACAAGTGTTTGTTATCCCCAAAATTGAATCCTGAATGTAATCCCTCAACCAACATTTGCAGTGTTTTCTTGTCACTGAAGTTAAACTTGCAAATCTATAATAACCTGAAAAGGACTGGTTGCATACATTTACCATCTCCATGTCCTTGGTAAAAGTTGTTGTAGTGTTCTATTGTTAAATATCCCCATGCTCTCAGCTTTATCTTTGTAATCGGAGCTGCTTTTTTTTTTTTCATTAGCTATCATTTCCTCATTTGTATTGCAGCTAACTTAATTGATTTTTTTTACAAGATTTAAATGTCTTGGTAGTTTTAAAAGATTCTCCGTGCCCTTCACTGAAAGATTAGATTTTTTCTCCCCTTTTCTTTTTCCCTTGTTAACTCTGAGTTAAGTCATATGAGTTTGGGTTAATTTTGTATTTATTACCTTACTGGTAGAAATATAAAAGTTAAGTAATTACTACTGAATTAACTTAGAAATTTTTTTTGAGGATTATCGAACGTTCAAGGCTATTTTCGAGAATTTTCGAAAATAGCTTGAACGTTCAATAAAACAAAACAGTACTAAACCCGGTTTCGGCCATCTCTTGTCTAACACCCAGTTAAACCCATTATTTTTGGAGCCTACTTAAAGTGACGCTATATCATAATCACTATTCCCAGGTTACTTTTAATGGAATTTTTAAAAAAATGTTATGAATTTTTAGCCGTTGTAATTGCTGATTAAAAGGTCTTCATAGAAATATAGCATTACAAAATACATAACATTCAGACTTGTCACAAGGGCTGATGTAGCCCTATAAAGAGTGGGTCCGCTCATCCGCAAAAAAACCCTCCAAATGTTAATATATGAGTAACAGTGTATGAATGTTCCATTGTGAGCAATTTATGTCCTATCTAAATATAAAGTGGCCTAAATTATCAATAGAATACTTTCAGTAAAACCATAAATATGTATCTTGTGTGTGTTAGCTCCTTTTTCTAGCAAAAGATAAAGTTTGTAGTTTTAGTTCCCCTTCAAAGTATCACTGAAGCACTTAAGATCACGCTACATCTCGTGACCTCAGTCACATGTCCTTTACCTAATCTGAATCTGCTGTACTATGTAGCTCAGTACTGAGCATATGTGAAAAACATAATGCAGAGAACAAACCACTATCTGCATGTTAGTAAGGGTAATTTTCCTCAACCCACATCAAAATAAGAGGTAAGACGCAGATTTCTGTTTTAATTTTAACTTTTCTGCCTTCTGTTGCAATGTGTTTTGAAGCTTTAGTTTTCTTTATAAAGGAGACATTCATATACAGTACTGCTTTCTACTCCCTCAATTTATTTATTACTGAGTACAAACTATATCTATAAACACATACCTTGCCTCCTTTATTCTGTGGTGGTATGCACTCATTTTATGTGCTTTTGCATTTGTGGGTTTTGGTACATTTATTACATTTTAAAGGGAAACACCATACTGTGTTGTCCTTTCTAGTTGTTCTGGTGTTATATGAGTATTTGGAGAGAGTAGTGGGGCTTTGTGCGGTGCCTTGGGAAAATGTAATAAAGCTGTGAGGTAGAATTACCTGAAGATTCTAGGTCCATCCTTCGCTGCAGGAGGGTGAAAAGAAAATACAGCTTTGGATCCTGTGTGAGGTCTTCGTCAACATCTGACAAGTTCTTATCCTTTCAGGATATCATCAGGTGAGATTATATTAATAATTTTTTTTACATTTAAATATGAGAAGACTGTTTTCTTGTTTATACCAACCATACAGCATCCCCAAAGTAAATACAACATGCAATATAATGTATAACATGCATTTAAAAGGGTCATTTTAATTGGCTTTTATTGAAAAACTAAATAAAGGGCCAATAGAGTGAAAAAAGCTTCGCATAGTGCATGGTACATAATGAACCTGCTCGGTGTCCCATCCTAACAGTGAAGATAGTTGTGGGTCAGGTGTGGTTATAGTGCCACCAACAAAGCGGTCAGGAGTGATTAATTGCAGGCCTAAATTAGCCAGTTTTATATCACTACATTTTTCGGAAATGAAAATGTAACAACGGGAAAAATGTCACGTTTGTTGCCAAATGGCTGAAATACGGGTCCCATCATACCTTACCACTGGTTAAATCAGAATATTTTTTTTGTTGTTGTTTGTTTAAACATATGCATACCCTCCAACATTCACTTTAAATGGGTACTCTGTGCAATGCATTTTGTTTAGAGTTATCCTGCCCATGCAGCTCTGCACTTTGTTTATTCTATATTTTCTAAGTGTACCTTGCTTGCACCTCATAAAGAAAACCTAGCCGTAAAGGGTTATGTAAAGTTAGACTGAGAAGGGGTGAAGATGAATGATGGGGTGTGGGTTGTAGCCATATCTCAGGTTGAAGCCCGTCATTGTGTTATGCAGCAAAGTGGATTTTTAAAAGATCTTGCTGACTTCAGGGTGCAGTGTAAATGTTAAAATACGGATTGCAAAGAGCCTCCTGAAGGTGATTGTATTTTGGTAGGGCAGCACTGCATTAATTAAGGATATCCCATGATTAATTGGGGCAGATAAAGTAGAACAATGTCTTGCAATAAAAATGTTGCATTATCTTGAAAGGGCAAGCACGAGAGTTTCTAGTAGCAAAGCAATGTAGCTTTTGTGGGGACATTTTAGTGACAAAGTTTTCCCATGAGTCTTTTATAAAGTGGGTACACGCGATAAGATATTTAGGTCCGATCGACCGATAGTTCAGTGTTTCGGTCGATCGGACCGAAATATGCATCCGAATGCGCCCATGTCCGACCGACCGTTCGTCCGATTCAGACGAAAGGACCGATCGGACATGGTGGAAAACCTCGTCCGATCGTGCGGTCCTCTATGGACCGCACGATCGGTCGCGGTAACTGGCCGACCGGTCGAAAGTATTGAATGGTCGGTCAGGAGGAAAAATCGCTAGGGTGTACCTAGTTAAGAGTAGCTTGATTTTATTGTAAAGTCAGTTTGGGATATGGGTTGGGGTTTTGATCAGTCTGGGATAAAGGCATGAAATAAATTCTTCAAGGTCACAGAGTATGCTGTTTATTGGAAGTTTGCTCTGTAATATTGGGGCCGGGTTAATAATTCAGCGATTTAAGAGGTGTCGAAGCTAAAGATATTTAGGGCCTGATTACCCAGGTTGTGCTGTGCTAAAAATAGGGATTAAACTCGTGCTAACCATATTGAATAGGTTAGTGTAAGTTTAACTCCATAATGCACTGGCGGCACCAGTTTCACAAAAGACACCCATGCAACCGGCGCAATCTATTGATAAAGGATTTGCACCACTTTTAACTCCACAATTTAAGACCAGCTAATGGCTGGTCTTAAAGTGGGGCTGGGGTAAAATCCCTTTGGGATTTACCACCAGGTGCAAATCCAGTATTAAAAGGATCTATGTGGGAAAATAAAATTTTTTTTCCTTCTTCCATGTGTCTATAATTCCCCACAACCCCCAGAGTGTCTTCACTTTTTTCAGATTCCCTCTCTGTCCTGAGATACACCAGTTAGAACAATAAGCTGGATGAGTTTCTGCAAACAAGGAATGTTGCATGTTACTGGTATGATACATAAGTAGAGTTGATCCAGGGAAATTTCCGATTGCCACTTGGAGGAAGGAATTTTTTCCCCCTTCATAAATTTGGTGTTTTTTTTTGCCTTCCTCTGGACAACAGTTAGGCAGGAAATGAGGATATTGCTAGATGGGTTGGACTGGATGGACGTATGTTTTATTCAACCTCAAATACTATACTATACTAATACATGATTGCATTCCTCTACTCCTACTCGGATCGTAATCAAATCCTGTGAAGTGATCCCCCCTCCCCTTCTCTGTAATAAACATAGAGATAAGAGCATTAGCAGGGGGGGGAGAGAGGTAGCTTTGATGGTAGATATAAGGCTGCACTTGACCCCCCTTCTTAATAGCTTTCCCTGATTGATGATGGGTCACAAAGAGAGAGATCGTAAACTGTACTGATCTCTCTTCTTCTGTGTCTCCAGGACAGCTTGTTTCTATTGGCCACTGTGCGTGGGTGGTGTGTTTTCAGGATGTTGAAATTTTAACTCCTATGCACATGATAAGCTTGTCGGTTAGCCGGAGTTGAGACATGCAGGAGGAAACAAAGGGGAGGGGGAAGGGGGGAGTGCTGCACACAGATCTGACACCATGGTTAACAAAAGTCACTGAGAGAGATAGGATTAAGGCAGCACAGAGTAAATGAATTTAACTTTGCAAGGGCCAATGTGTTTTTTTTTTCACTATAAATGCCCTTTAAATACCAGAAGCACATTTGCCTGGAGCAATTTGCACCTCTAGGTAAATGAGGCCATTATAGTGGAGGATTGGGGGAGATGAAAGATCTGTTATAGATCCAAAATATAGCAAGATAGAGAAGGGCAACTAAAAAAGTAGGGGAATGGAGGGGGATTCACTACGCAGGTAGATAATCCAAGTTAGGGCTGTTTACATTGGAGAAGCGTTGATTTATACTTGGATACAGTATAATATTTCTTACAAATTATTAATGGGCCATATAATAAAACTCTGGTGCAGTGTTCACCACTATGTCATTTGAAAAAAACTCATGGACATCCTTACGGTAAGAAGAAAAGAAATTTCATCTTTAGGATAGGAAAGGTTTCTTTAACATGTGTGTATAGTGATATTGTGAAACTGTCTCCAGCAGAAGTGGTATGGCAAGTTCATTTAATTGCTATAAGAGGGGACTGGTAAGTTTCTAAAACTAAAAAAAATTTTAAGTTACTGGTATAAGTCCCATGGGTTCGGTCGTCCGTATCAGACAAATGGGTCAGTTAGTAAATCACGGCCAATCATGCAGTTCCCTTTGGGACCACAGGATCAGTCTGTCACATGCGTGCTGGCTGCAGCCACTGTTACTGTGACCAACAGTCATCTGTCCTGGCAGGGCTCTCACACAAAGCAGTGCTCAGTTGGGACACATGTATTATATGTATCCAGACAAAATGGTATTAACCTGCAGACTGAACACAGATCCAGGCAATCCGCCACAATGTGCAATCAATCTGAACAGCTCCATTGGATATCCTGAGACCCTATACAGGATCCAGAATAACATGAGGTTCATAATTATTGGTAATTACCACAGCAAGTTGCAGATTTACAGTCACTATGGGTTAGGAAAAGTTATGGAGAGGTTTGGATAAAGGAGCTAAAAGCTCCCCACGGGGTATAAAATGAAGTAGAGCCTTCTTATAACTGAAGGTACCTGACAGCCTCATGTTTAAAGGGCAAGTCCAGCCCTAAAATGGGCACTTACATACAGGTAAAAACCCCCCAAAACCCTAAATGGTAATAGTTTGAACTCTGAAATATGTACGTCTAACGTGAAATCCTGCACAATGTCCTGTTTCCCGTTTCTGCTTCCAGGTTCTTCAGTTAGCAACTGTCAGTTATGGATTTGACAGTTAACATCACAGCCAATGACTGAAGTTAATCCCCTGTCTGCCTCCTTGAGCATGCCCAGGCTCAGTACCTGCTCACGTACAGGTTTCTAAATTTCTCAGTTTCCATGAGGCATCCAGAAGCTAGCAGGCATACAGTAATGAATTCATAGGACAAACTATGATATCAACATATTTTAAAGAGGCAATTCTTCTAAAAGATGTTCTTATGAGGGTGGAGTTGTCTTTAATATATTAATATTGGGGTAAAAACTGCCCCTTTTCTTAAGAATGCTGGTTAGTTTCAGAGACATGCAAAGTCATTTAATCATAAACAGACACTTCCTGTTAGTAAACAGAAACTGGATGTCTCATTACTTTCTATGGAGAGGGGAGTAAATGTGAGAGTCTGAAGATTTTTCTAATTGGCTAAGACTGTCACATGTTTTACAACAAAAACACATAACAGGGTGTAATACAGGGACTTCCTTACACTCCTTTCTTGTCATGGACAGTGCCTAAGAGAATTTTTTGATTTGCTAACAGTGGAAGATCAGAACCTCTCATTGGATGTTAGTAAAATTCCACTTCCTTTTAGTGTCTACATGGAGACCCTGTAGAAATCCTTGAGGTGTGTCTTAACCTATCATTTTGAGTTTTCCATTCCAACTTAGGGGTGTCCAGTAAAGAAGTTTAGTTTATTAATCTATCTATACTAATAAAAGGCAAAGCCCTCACTCACTTGCCGTGGAGGCAGACGGCTTTTAAATGTGGCAGGCTCATTCATTGCACCTTATTGTATCTGACATTGCACAGACTTATGGTTACCTAGCTTACAAGCTATACAAATCATATGGTTGGTCCGATTTCAACCAATTGTATGCATATACTCCTTTACCAGTAAAAGGTTAACAAAATATTTTTTTAGGGTGGGGGTGAATGGGGGGGGAATAGAATTTTGAACTCCTGCACACTAAGGCTGGACCAATTTTTACCAAAATTTCAGGGTGGGTGGGGAACTGGCTGAGGTGTAAGGGGAAGGGTTTGGAGGGTGGACAGAGAGGAATAGTGGGGGGTATTGGGGGCGGACGGGGAGGGGTGGGGGGGGTTATTTTCACCAAAATTTCGTAGTTGAATAAAAAATATAATATTAAATAAGTTGAGTTGTGCTTATCGTAAAGCTTATTGAATTGTCTTTCTTTAATACCGCATATACCGAGTATAAGCCGAGGTACCCATTTTTACCTGAAAAATTAATAAAAACTGATTGACTCGAGTAGTATAAGCGAGGGTAGAATAGAAATATCACCACTACTGCAAACCTGTAATTACCTAAAATGATTAGAAAATGAACATGAATAAAGAGGAGGTCCATGTTTTATTTTTAGAGTATATTTTCAAATAAAAAAACAACCTGTTTTGTAGTCAGTATATGCATTAAAGCAAATTAGATACCAACAATACCAGTACCCATAAAACTACCGGTACCGCAAAAACAAGTACGGTATGGAAAAATATTTAACTGGGAAACCTTTTTGCTAAATCAAAGTTCAATGGCTTGAGCAGCAATATGAAACATGCGGTACTATAAAATCCTTCAAAGTCAGATTCCTCTCTATCGGTTTCTCCAAATAGTGCCTCAAAATCATCTGGTGTAATGTATACTGCATAGACATTATCATCACCATCATCAATATTTACATCATCTTCATCACTGCTGCGTGCTGAAACAAAACATCATCTTCTGTACCATCCCTGGCATTACTTATACCGCATTTCTGAAAAGCACGTTTGATGATGTCTTCTGGAATGTCCTCCCATGCATCTCGTACCCACTTTGCTACTAATTCAATGTCAGGCTTCATAAGATTTCCACCTTTGTCAATTTGGCTTGACCAGATGACATCCATTCGTGCCACATTTTTCGCACACGGTCTTTAAAAGGTTGTTTATAGACACATCCAAGGGCTGTAAAACAGATGTTAGCCCACCTGGAATAACAGCCAAAGTGGTTTGAAATGACTTAGCCATTGTTTTGACATCTTCACTATATGGGCTCTAAACATATCCCAAACTAGCAGTGAGGGCTAGGCCACACTAGCGCGTTTTTCGCGCGTTTGCGCACGCGTTTCACGCTCGCGATTGCGCACGCGATTTTTCCTAAAATGGAAATCGCGGAAACGAAAAATTCCGTGATTTCCGAGCACATGCGATTGCGCGTCGTTCACGTTTTGGTAACGCATGCCTTCACCCTTTTTGGTGCGTTTACGCAGCGTTTCCATAACGCTAAATGGCAAAATGCATGCGCAAAACGCAAACGCAAAGGCGAACGCACAAGAAAAGCGCACACAATTGCATGCGATAACGCTCGCGATTTTGTGTGCGATTCGTGTGTTGTAATGTGGCCTCAGCCTGAGGGTTTTTTTTTTTAAAGCTACTCCTGGTCGTCCATTCCAAATTTCTTAGCAATTTTTTGTTCCTTGTTCATCCATCCAGCCTTAACATGGGGCGGACAGTAATTCGCGGGGGGAATTTGGCATTCTTAGGCAAGGTCCTACTTTTAAAATAAAACAGGCCGCAGCTTGACTCCATTGGCCAAACATGCCAGAACCACTGTGAAATGATTTTTTTCATTCCGGTTGTTCTAAGGAAAATAGTTTTTTTCTCCCAAGGATGCCACGGTCCTGTTGCTTGGAAGATCAAAAGTCATTGCAGTGTCTATCCATATTCCCGATACTTCCGAGGTCATAATTATAAAGCTTTCTTTTGTTTTATAATGAATTGATGGAATGACATCACCTTTTCTTCAGATTCTGTGGCGTTTTGTGAAATCTGTTCGCTGTCGCAAGCAAAGTCCAAACCGATTCATGAATCGGGTACAACATCCAGCTGATGCAACGAAGTTCTCAATACCCACTGTTTTATATTTCTCATCTTTAGCCATTTGAAGGGCACGTAATCGGATTCCCATGCGTGTTACACAGTATCCATTTTGACGACATTCCACAACCCATTTATGCAAGTCAGTCTCTAGAGCCCCATATGAGGTTGTTAAACCACGACAGCCTTTTTTGACTTTGGCATCTTCTCCAATTCTGACTTAATTTTTCGCAAAACTCGAACCAGTTTTTCGTCAACGCCAAATTCCCGTCCTGCAATGGATATTACTTTCTTCTGCTTTGAAACAACCTTGAGTTTAAAGCCAGCGTCATAAGATCTGCGTTTTTGTTTTCTTCCACGATCAATCGTTTCTAACAGATTAAAAATACACAGAAGAGCCAGTAAGAAACTTGAACCCATACCTAAGAGCAGAGTTTACTGTAGTTAGTGAAGGCAGAATACTGTACCTGGATATAAAAGCAGTAATCAGTGCCTCACTTAACTACAGTAAACTCTGCTCTTAAGGTATGGGGTTCAAGTTTTCTTACTGGCTCTTCTGTGTATTTTTAATCTGTTAGAAACGATTGATCGTGGAAGAAAACAAAAACGCAGATCTTATGACGCTGGCTTTAAACTCAAGGTTGTTTCAAGAGCAGAAGAAAGTAATAATTCCATTGCAGGACGGGAATTTGGCGTTGACGAAAAACTGGTTCGAGTTTTGCGAAAAATTAAGTCAGAATTGGAGAAGATGCCAAAGTCAAAAAAGGCTTGTCGTGGTTTAACAACCTCATATGGGGCTCTAGAGACTGACTTGCATAAATGGGTTGTGGAATGTCGTCAAAATGGATACTGTGTAACACGCATGGGAATCCGATTACGTGCCCTTCAAATGGCTAAAGATGAGAAATATAAAACAGTGGGTATTGAGAACTTCGTTGCATCAGCTGGATGGTGTACCCGATTCATGAATCGGTTTGGACTTTGCTTGCGACAGCGAACAAAGATTTCACAAAAGCTGCCACAGAATCTGGAAGAAAAGGTGATGTCATTCCATCAATTCATTATAAAACAAAGAAAGCTTTATAATTATGACCTCGGAAGTATCGGGAATATGGATGAGACTGCAATGACTTTTGATCTTCCAAGCAACAGGACCGTGGCATCCTTGGGAGAAAAAACTATTTTCCTTAGAACAACCGGGAATGAAAAAAATCATTTCACAGTGGTTCTGGCATGTTTGGCCAATGGAGTCAAGCTGCGGCCTGTTATTATATTTAAAAGTAGGACCTTGCCTAAGAATGCCAAATTCCCCCCGCGAATTACTGTCCGCCCACATGTTAAAGGCTGGATGGATGAACAAGGAACAAAAAAATTGCTAGAGGAGATTTGGAATGGACGACCAGGAGTAGCTTTAAAAAAAAAAACCCTCAGGCTGAGGCCACATTACAACACACAGGAATCGCACACAAAATCGCGAGCGTTATCGCATGCAATTGTGTGCGCTTTTCTTGTGCGTTCGCCTTTGCGTTTGCGTTTTGCGCATGCATTTTTGCCATTTAGCGTTATGGAAACGCTGCGTTAACGCACCAAAAATGGTGAAGGCATGCGTTACCAAAACGTGAACGGACGCGCAATCGCATGTGCATCGGAAATCACGGGAATTTTTGCGTTTCCGCGATTTCCATTTTAGGAAAAATCGCGTGCGCAATCGCGAGCGTGAAACGCGTGCGCAAACGCGCGAAAAACGCGCTAGTGTGGCCTAGCCCTCACTGCTAGTTTGGGATATGTTTAGAGCCCATATATGTGAAGATGTCAAAACAATGGCTAAGTCATTTCAAACCACTTTGGCTGTTATTCCAGGTGGGCTAACATCTGTTTTACAGCCCTTGGATGTGTCTATAAACAAACCTTTTAAAGACCGTGTGCGAAAAATGTGGCACGAATGGATGTCATCTGGTCAAGCCAAATTGACAAAAGGTGGAAATCTTATGAAGCCTGACATTGAATTAGTAGCAAAGTGGGTACGAGATGCATGGGAGGACATTCCAGAAGACATCATCAAACGTGCTTTTCAGAAATGCGGTATAAGTAATGCCATGGATGGTACAGAAGATGATGTTTTGTTTCAGCACAGCAGCAGTGATGAAGATGATGTAAATATTGATGATGGTGATGATAATGTCTATGCAGATAACATTACACCAGATGATTTTGAGGCACTATTTGGAGAAACCGATAAGGAGGAATCTGACTTTGAAGGATTTTATAGTACCGCATGTTTCATATTGCTGCTCAAGCCATTGAACTTTGATTTAGCAAAAAGGTTTCCCAGTTAAAATATTTTCCATACCGTACTTGTTTTTGCGGTACCGGTAGTTTTATGGGTACTGGTATGTTTGTGGTATCTAATGTTGCTTTAATGCATATACTGACTACAAAACAGGTTGTTTTATTTGAAAATAAATACTCTAAAAATAAAACATGGACCTCCTCTTTATTCATGTTCATTTTCTAATCATTTTAGGTAATTACAGGTTTGCAGTAGTGGTGATAATTTCTACCCTCGGCTTATACTCGAGTCAATCAGTTTTTATTAATTTTTCAGGTAAAAATGGGTACCTCGGCTTATACTCGAGTATATGCGGTATTAAAGAAAGACAATTCAATAAGCTTTACGATAATGCAACACTCAACTTTAATTTAATATTATATTTTTTATTCAACTACGAAATTTTGGTGAAAATAACCCCCACCACCCCTCCCCGTCCGCCCCCAATACCCCCCACTATTCCTCTCTGTCCACCCTCCAAACCCTTCCCCTTACACCTCAGCCAGTTCCCGCACCCACCCTGAAATTTTGGTAAAAATTGGTCCAGCCGTTAGTGTGCAGGAGTTCAAAATTCTATTCCCCCCCCATTCACCCCCACCCTAAAAAAATATTTTGTTAACCTTTTACTGGTAAAGGAGTATATGCATACAAAATTTGGTTGAAATCGGACCAACCATATAGATTTGTATAGCTTGTAAGCTAGGTAACCATAAGTCTGTGCAATGTCAGATACAAGTAAGGTGCAATGAATGAGCCTGCCACATTTAAGCCGTCTGCCTCCACGGCAAGTGAGTGAGGGCTTTGCCTTTTATTAGTATAGATAGATTAATAAACTAAACTTACTTTACTGGACACCCCTAAGTTTGAATGGAAAACTCAAAATGATAGGTTAAGACACACCTCAAGGATTTCTACAGGGTCTCCATGTAGACACTAAAAGGAAGTGGAATTTTACTAACATCCAATGAGAGGTTCTGATCTTCCACTGTTAGCAAATCAAAAAATTCTCTTAGGCACTGTCCATGACAAGAAAGGAAGTGTAAGGAAGTCCCTGTATTACACCCTGTTATGTGTTGTTTGTAAAACATGTGACAGTCTTAGCCAATTAGAAAAATCTTCAGACTCTCACATTTACTCCCCTCTCCATAGAAAGTAATGAGACAATCCAGTTTCTGTTTACTAGACAGGAAGTGTCTGTTTATGATTAAATGACTTTGCATGTCTCTGAAACTAACCAGCATTCTTAAGAGAAATGGGCAGTTTTTACCCCAATATTAATATATTAAAGGACAACTCCACCCTCATAAGAACATCTTTTAGAAAGAATTGCCTCTTTAAAATATGTTGATATATCATAGTTTGTCCTATGAATTCATTACTGTATGCCTGCTATGCTTCTGGATGCCTCATGGAAACTGAGAAATTTAGAAACCTGTACTGAGCAGGTACTGAGCCTGGGCATGCTCAGAGGAGGCAGACAGGGGATTAACATTCAGTCATTGGCTGTGATGTTAACTGTCAAATCCATAACTGACAGTTGCTAACTGAAAGAACCTGGAAGCAGAAACGGGAAACAGGACATTGTGCAGGATTTCACGTTAGACGTACATATTTCAGAGTTCAAACTATTACCATTTAGGGTTTTGGGGGGTGATTTACCTGTATGTAAGTGCCCATTTTAGGGCTGGACTTGCCCTTTAAACATGAGGCTGTCAGGTACCTTCAGTTATAAGAAGGCTCTACTTCATTTTATACCCCGTGGGGAGCTTTTAGCTCCTTTATCCAAACCTCTCCATAACTTTTCCTAAACCCATAGTGACTGTAAATCTGCAACTTGCTGTGGTAATTACCAATAATTATGAACCTAGCATGTTATTCTGGATCCTGTATAGGGTCTCAGGATATCCAATGGAGCTGTTCAGATTGAATTGCACATTGTGGCAGGATTGCCTGGATCTGTGTTCAGGTCTGCAGGTTAATACCATTTTGTCTGGATACATATAATACATGTGTCCCAACTGAGCATCTGCTTTGTGTGAGAGCCCTGCCAGGACAGATGACTGTTGGTCACAGTAACAGTGGCTGCAGCCAGCAGCGCATGTGACAGACTGATCCTGTGGTCCCAAAGGGAACTGCATGATTGGCCGTGATTTACTAACTGACCCATTTGTCTGATACGGACGACCGAACCCATGGGACTTAATACCAGTAACTTAAAATATTTTTTAGTTTTAGAAACTTATCCAGTCCCCTCTTATAGCAATTAAATGAACTTGCCATTACCACTTCTGCTGGAAGACAGTTTCACAATATCACTATACACACATGTTAAAGAAACCTTTCCTATCCTAAAGATGAAATTTCTTTTCTTCTTACCGTAAAGGATGTCCATGAGTTTTTTCAAATGACATAGTGGTGAACACTGCACCAGAGTTTATTATATGGCCCATTAATATATTTGTAAGAAAATATTATACTGTATCCAAGTATAAATCAACGCTTCTCCAATGTAAACAGCCCTAACTTGGATTATCTACCTGCGTAGTGAATCCCCCTCCATTCCCCTACTTTTTTAGTTGCCCTTCTCTATCTTGCTATATTTTGGATCTATAACAGATCTTTCATCTCCCCCAATCCTTCCACTATAATGGCCTCATTTACCTAGAGGTGCAAATTGCTCCAGGCAAATGTGGCTTCTGGTATTTAAAGGGCATTTATAGTGAAAAAAAAAACACATTGGCCCTTTGCAAAGTTAAATTCATTTACTCTGTGCTGCCTTAATCCTATCTCTCTCAGTGACTTTGTTTAACCATGGTGTCAGATCTGTGTGCAGCACTCCCCCCTTCCCCCTCCCCTTTGTTTCCTCCTGCATGTCTCAACTCCGGCTAACCGACAAGCTTATCATGTGCAGTAGGAGTTAAAATTTCAACATCCTGAAAAACACACCCACGCACAGTGGCCAATAGAAAGCAAGCTGTCCTGGAGACACAGAAGAAGGAGAGATCAGTACAGTTTACGATCTCTCTCTTTGTGACCCATCATCAATCAGGGAAAGCTATTAAGAAGGGGGGTCAAGTGCAGCCTTATATCTACCATCAAAGCTACCTCTCTCCCCCTGCTAATGCTCTTATCTCTATGTTTATTACAGAGAAGGGAGGGGGGGATCACGTCACAGGGATTTGATTGACAGTCCGAGTAGGAGTAGAGGAATGCAATCATGTATTAGTATAGTATAGTATTTGAGGTTGAATAAAGACATACGTCCATCCAGTCCAACCCATCTAGCAATATCCTCATTTCCTGCCTAACTGTTGATCCAGAGGAAGGCAAAAAAAAAACACCAAATTTATGAAGGGGGAAAAAATTCCTTCCTTCCAAGTGGCAATCGGAAATTTCCCTGGATCAACTCTACTTTATGTATCAATACCAGTAACATGCAACATTCCTTGTTTGCAGAAACTCATCCAGCTTATTGTTCTAACTGGTGTATCTCAGGACAGAGAGGGAATCTGAAAAAAGTGAAGACACTCTGGGGGTTGTGGGGAATTATAGAACACATGGAAAGAAAGGAAAAAAATTTTATTTTCCCACTATAGATGCCTTTTAATACTGGATTTGCACCTGGTGGTAAATCCCAAAAGGGATTTTACCCCAGCCCCACTTTAAGACCAGCCATTAGCTGGTCTTAAATTGTGGAGTTAAAAGTGGTGCAAATCCTTTATCAAATAGATTGCGCCGGTTGCATGGGTGTCTTTTGTGAAACTGGTGCCGCCAGTGCAATTATGGAGTTAAACTTACACTAACCTATTCAATATTGGTTAGCACGAGTTTAATCCCTATTTTTAGCACAGCACACCTGGGTAAATCAGGCCCTAAATATCTTTAGCTTCGACACCTCTTAAATCGCTGAATTATTAACCCGGCCAACAATATTACAGAGCAAACTTCCAATAAACAGCATACTCTGTAGACCTTGAAGAATTTATTTCATGCCTTTATCCCAGACTGATCAAAACCCCAACCCATATCCCAAACTGACTTTACAATAAAATGCAAGCTACTCTTAAGCTAGGTACACACCTAGCGATTTTTCCTCCTGACCGACCATTCAATACTTTCGACCGGTCGGCCAGTTACCGCGACCGATCGTGCGGTCCATAGAGGACCGCACGATCGGACGAGGTTTTCCACCATGTCCGATCGGTCCTTTCGTCTGAATCGGACGAACGGTCGGTCGGACATGGGCGCATTCGGATGCGATAATTTCGGTCCGATCGACCGAAACACTGAACTATCGGTCGATCGGACCTAAATATCTTATCGCGTGTACCCAGCTTTATAAAAGACTCATGGGAAAACTTTGTCACTAAAATGTCCCCACAAAAGCTACATTGCTTTGCTACTAGAAACTCTCGTGCTTGCCCTTTCAAGATAATGCAACATTTTTAATTGCAAGACAATTGTTCTACTTTATCTGCCCCAATTAATCATGGGATATCCTTAATTAATGCAGTGCTGCCCTACCAAAATACAATCACCTTCAGGAGGCTCTTTGCAATCCGTATTTTAACATTTACACTGCACCCTGAAGTCAGCAAGATCTTTTAAAAATCCACTTTGCTGCATAACACAATGACGGGCTTCAACCTGAGATATGGCTACACCCACACCCCATCATTCATCTTCACCCCTTCTCAGTCTAACTTTACATAACCCTTTACGGCTAGGTTTTCTTTATGAGGTGCAAGCAAGGTACACTTAGAAAATATAGAATAAACAAAGTGCAGAGCTGCATGGGCAGGATAACTCTAACAAGAAATGCATTGCACAGAGTACCCATTTAAAGTGAATGTTGGAGGGTATGCATATGTTTAAAACAAACAACAACAAAAAAAATATTCTGAATTTAACCAGGTGGTAAGGTATGATGGGACCCGTAGTTCAGCCATTTGGCAACAAACGTGACATTTTTCCACGTTGTTACATTTTCATTTCCGAAAAATGTAGTGATATAAAAACTGGCTAATTTAGGCCTGCAATTAATCACTCCTGACCGCTTTGTTGGTGGCACTATAACCACACCTGACACACAACTATCTTCACTGTTAGGATGGGACACCGAGCAGGTTCATTATGTACCATGCACTATGCGAAGCTTTTTTCACTCTATTGGCCCTTTATTTAGTTTTTCAATAAAAGCCAATTAAAATGACCCTTTTATATGCATGTTATACATTATATTGCATGTTGTATTTACTTTGGGGATGCTGTATGGTTGGTATAAACAAAGAAAACAGTCTTCTCATATTTAAATGTAAAAAAAATTATTAATATAATCTCACCTGATGATATCCTGATAAAGGATAAGAACTTGTCAGGATGTTGACGAAGACCTCACACAGGATCCAAAGCTGTATTTTCTTTTCACCCTCCTGCAGCGAAGGATGGACCTAGAATCTTCAGGTAATTCTACCTCACAGCTTTATTACATTTTCCCAAGGCACCGCACAAAGCACCACTACTCTCTCCAAATACTCATATAACACCCAGAACAACTAGAAAGGACAACACAGTATGGTGTTTCCCTTTAAAATGTAAATAAATGTACCAAAACCCACAAATGCAAAAGCACATAAAATGAGTGCATACCACACAGAATAAAGGAGGCAAGGTAGTGTTTATAGATATAGTTTGTACTCAGTAATAAATAAATTGAGGGAGTAGAAAGCAGTACTGTATATGAATGTCTCCTTTATTAAAGAGAAACTAAAGCTTCAAAACAACATTGCAACAGAAGGCAGAAAAGTTAAAATTAAAACAGAAATCTGCGTCTTACCTCTTATTTTGATGTGGGTTGAGGGAAATTACCCTTACTAACATGCAGATAGTGGTTTGTTTCTCAGCATTATGTTTTTCACATATGCTCAGTACTGAGCTACATAGTACAGCAGATTCAGATTAGGTAAAGGAGCATGTGACTGAGGTCACGAGATGTAGCGTGATCTTAAGTGCTTCAGGATTAACTTTGAAGGGGAACTAAAAACTACAAACTTTATCTTTTGCTAGAAAAAGGAGCTAGACACACAAGATACATATTTATGGTTTTACTGAAAGTATCTATTGATAATTTAGGCCACTTTATATTTAGATAGGACAATAAATTGCTCACAATGGAACATTCATACACTGTTACTCATATATATACACATTTGGAGGGTTTTTTTGCAGGATGAGCGGACCCACTCTTTAGTAGGGGCTACATCAGCCCTTGTGACAAGTCTGAATGTTATGTATTTTGTAATGCTATATTTCTATGAAGACCTTTTAATCAGCAATTACACGGCTAAAAATTCATAACATTTTTTTAAAAATTCCATTAAAAGTAACCTGGGAATAGTGATTATGATATAGCGTCACTTTAAGTATGCTCCAAAAAAATAATGGGTGTTAACTGGGTGTTAGACAAGAGATGGCCGAAACCGACGGGTTTAGTACTGTTTTGTTTTTATTGAACGTTCAAGCTATTTTCGAAAATTCTCGAAAATAGCCTTGAACGTTCGATAATCCTCAAAAAAAATTTCTAAAGTTAATTCAGTAGTAAATTACTTAACTTTTATATTTCTACCAGTAAGGTAATAAATACAAAATTAACCCAAACTCATATGACTTAACTCAGAGTTAACAAGGGAAAAAGAAAAGGGGAGAAAAAATCTAATCTTTCAGTGAGAGGGCACGGAGAATCTTTTAAAAACTACCAAGACAATTAAATCTTGTAAAAAAAATCAATTAAGTTAGCTGCAATACAAATGAGGAAATGATAGCTAATGAAAAAAAAAAAAAAGCAGCTCCGAGTACAAAGATAAAAGCTGAGAGCATGGGGATATTTAACAATAGAACTACAACAACAGTTACCAAGGACATGGAGATGGTAAATGTATGCAACCAGTCCTTTTCAGGTTATTATAGATTTGCAAGTTTAACTTCAGTGACAAGGAAAACACTGCAAATGTTGTTGAGGGATTACATTCAGGATTCAATTTTGGGGAATAACAAACACTTGTTATTGATAGTATACCCAACTAGTGCTTTGAACAAGTGTCATATAGAGTATGGGCGCTTGGTCGGCCCTTGTTGATGATCATTAGATGGCTCAGTGGTTAGCCTTGCAGCGCTTAATTCCTAGGTTCAATTCCTCCCTTGGACACAAAATATACATGTTCTCCCTGTGCTTGCTTTCCTCCAGATTTTCCGGTTTCTACCACAATTATAAATATATTCTGATTTTATGTGTGAAATAAAGTGATTAGATTGTAAACTCTTCGGGGTAGGGCCTGGTGTGAATATATTAAATAATCATGAAGTGCTGCAGACTATGTAGTATCTGTCTGTAAGCCATAATTTCTAGGGACCAAAATTGTTGTATTCAGCTGCTTTAATTTAATCTGCTTGTGAAGGATTTATGAGCAGGTATTAAAAGCAAGGTATCGGTGTAAATCCTACATACAGTCTAAAAAAAGTAGAAAACCACTGGTCTACTGGAGACAGATAAATGCTACATTACAATAGTGGAGGTTAAAGATAAGACATATCATACCCAGTAGTTCTAGCCTTTTACCCTACCAGTAATGCTGCTTAAAGCCGGCCATACACTATTTAGACATTAACAGGGAGATTCAATAAAAGGTTTTATAGTTAAAAATGGTGCTAATTTTGCCCCAACCAATTAGATCTTATTTAATATTTGAAAGCTGATATCTGATTGGCTGGGGCAAAATTAGCACCATTTTTAACAATAAGAACTTTTATTAAATCTCCCTGTAAATATTTTGATGTTCGTTCAATATGTTAATGTCCAAATAGTGCACTTTGGGTCCCGCGGTTTTTACCATCAGA
This sequence comes from Hymenochirus boettgeri, assembly GCA_019447015.1. Taxonomy (NCBI): domain Eukaryota; kingdom Metazoa; phylum Chordata; class Amphibia; order Anura; family Pipidae; genus Hymenochirus; species Hymenochirus boettgeri. The sequence goes on along the minus strand of CM033471.1, from coordinate 54,358,171 downwards.
CATTTTCACCTGGCCCATTTACTTTTTGATCACAAAGCTGATCGCAAAAAATAATGGGTCAGACGATTTTTTTGTACAACAGAAAAACATTGCAGAAATACCAGAAGGGGAGTATGCAGCGTAAGGGTACTCAAAATGGCAGCTGGGAGAAAGCCTGTATACAACAAAAATTAAAGGGAATGTCCACCCCTTGTAGAATATCCCCCAAAACCTAAAGTTCATTTTGGCCAAAAGCTTTAAATCGGCTCCCACACGGAGCTATTATACTTACATGCTCCTCCTTGCTCCACCGCCACGGCTCTGCACTTCTGGGTAAGGCAGTAAGTGTCGGCCGTGACTGTGTCACAGTCACGGCCAACACTGACTGCCATTCCCGGAGCAGTCTCCACTGCGGCTGCTCAAGAACATAAAAAGAACACAGCAGCCGCAGTGGAGATTGACTGAGAACCCGGAAGCGGCGGTGGAGCGAGGAGCATGTAAGTATAATAGCTCTGTGTGGGAGCCGATTTAAAGCTTTTGGCTAAAACAATCTATGTTTTGGGGGGTAATCTACAATATATGAATTTTTGAAAAGAGGGGTGGACAGTCCCTTTAAAAACTACTTAAATACAGTTATAATATAAATGACACACCTTTTTGGTCCTTCCCTTGCACCATTGGCCTAAAAGACTGCAAAAAAACATTATACTAATCATTTTGAAACTATTGTATATTGTATAGAAGTTTAGCCATTTTTTATACACTAACAGGGAGATTCAATAAAAGGTCTTATCGTTTAAAATGGTGCTAATCTTGCCCCAACCAATCAGATCTTATTTAACATTTGAAAGCTAACATCTGATTGGTTGGGGCAAAATTAGCACCATTTTAAATTATAAGAACTTTTATTGAATGAATTTTTAATTTATTTTACTGAAGGTGCACTAAAGATGAAAATGTATCCAAACCTATAAAGTAGAACTAAAAGAAAAAAATAACATGCTTCCAACAATAATCATAACAAACCTCAGAAGGTTTCTTCTCTTTCTGTCTTGTCCAGGGAGATTTTGTAGGTGATATTTTAGAGCCTCTAGACCATGATGTTGCATGACCTACGCATAAGAAGACAACACAGCTTGAACCAAAACCAAAACAAAGGAATTGTATTTCAAGCATGTAAATGTTCCCTAACATGATAGTAAGAGTTCAGTATGTGGGTTTTTATATTCTAGTGAGTTACTGAAAAACCGATTAAAGGAGAACTATGGTCACCAAAAAACAAAATAAAACCCTGATGACTTGCCTTCAAAACAAGCCCTGGTTCAGTTCTTTAAGAATAATGAGTCACAAGTTATGGTGCTGCTTTTAGCTTGGCCTGTGTGTCCTGTAGAATGACCAGTTTTATTGAACGTTCCCACCCCCTCACTAATCAAAGTTTAAAGAGCATCCCCTCCCCCAAATTAAAAAGTTGCTGTAGTGTAGGGGACCCCCAACCTTTAATGCTAGGGTTAAAAGTTTCAAATTAGCACAGAAATACACTTATCCACATTCGTTCCCTTGGCCTCTGCCTCTACTTCTACTTCTACTTTAGGAGTGGAGGAGCAGCAGGGGTCACCCACAAAGCTGAAGCAAGCAATATAGCTGGGAGACGATGGTTCTGGGTATGTCTCCCTATACAAGTATATTTAAAAATAAATTATTCATTATCTTTTTAGCAAAGAAACTAAACCTCCAATATTTATTAACCAACTAAGCACACAAAAATATATATTTTGTGTATTATTTGCAAACTCTGCTGGTGTTGTAAAGAATACAGTTTACATTTTGATTTGGCAAAAAAAAAAAAATAATCAGAAAAAAAAAATCAGAAAGAATGTTATGATGCTAAAACAACACCTGTCTACATGCCTAGTTATGCTTGCTTTGACAGTGCTATGGTTGAAGAAAAGTAACGCTTCAGTATCAAAAGTATCGTCCCCTGTACAAAACTAGTTTGCCCTCCCACCAATCCCCAATATTGGAATTCCCCGGTAAACCTTATTAATTCTGCTGAAATGTAATAGCTGCTATACTATGCCATAACTGGTTTGATTGTCTAATGGCAAGTTATTAGTATAGTATAGTATTTGAGGTTGAATAAAGACATACTTCCATCCAGTCCAACCCATCTAGCAATATCCTTATTTCCTGTCTAACTGTTGATCCAGAGGAAGGCAAAAAAAACCCACCAAATTTATGAAGGGGGAAAAAATTTCTTTCTGGCAATCGGAAATTTCCCTGGATAGACTCTATGTATCAATACCAGTATTGATACTCATCCAGCTCCTTTTTGAAACTGACCAATGAACCTGCCATAAGAACGTCTACTGGACGTTTCATAGCTTTACAGTTCTCACAATGAAAAACCCTTTCCGAACTTGAAGCCTAAACTTTTTTCAAGTCTTAATGGATGGCCATGTGTCCTCTGACATGCTCTATTAGTGAACAATGCCCCAGATAGTTTATTGTATGGCCTGTTAATGTATTTATACACAGTAATCATATCCCCATGCAAGCGCTTTTTCTCCAGCGTACATAATTGTAACTTTTCCAGTCTCTCCTCATACTCAAGCTCCCCCAATCCCCTTATTAATTTAGTTGCCCTTCTCTGAACCCTTTCCATTTCAAATATGTCCTTTTTGTACACAGGATTCCAAAATTGCACTGCATATTCCAAATGAGGCCTTACCAATGCTTTGTAAAGAAGGAGAATAACATTTTCCTCCCTTGAATCCATGCCTCTCTTTATACAAGACAATACCATGCTGGCTCTTGCTGTTGCCGCCTGGCACTGCTTGATTTTGGAGTTTTGCCACCAAAACTCCAAAATCCCTTTCCAACAGGGGTTCACTTAACACAGAGCCATTTATAGTATAAGCAGCACAAGGATTTTTAAGTTCAAAATGCATCACCTTACATTTATCAACATTGAATCTCATCTGCCACTTAGCAGCCCAATGTGATCTATCTAGATCCCCCTGCAAAGACTGCACATCCTCTGAAGTTTTTAGTGGTTGACAAAGTTGTGTCGTCAGCAAACACAGAAACCTTGCTGACAATACCCACTTCCAAATCATTAATAAATAGATTAAATAGAAGCGGCCCCAACACTGTGGCACCCCACTTACCACTTTAGTCTATACTGATGAAGCCCCATTAATAACTACTCTCTGCATCCTATTCATTAACCAATTTTCTATCCATGTACAAATGTGCCTCCCCAGACCAACAGACCTTAGCTTATACATTAGTCGCCTATGGGGGACTGTATCAAAAGCCTTTGCAAAATCCAAGTATACTACACCTACTGCTATGTCAGAGTCTAAATTTCTACTCACTTCCTCATAAAATCCAAGCAAGTTAGTTTGACAAGATCTATTCCTCCTAAATCCATGCCGGTTACTACTTATAATGTTTGTCCTTGAAACATACTTTAGAATATGTTCCCTTATTAAACTTTCCAGTATCTTCCCCACCACTGAAGTTAAACTTACAGGCCTGTAATTACCTGGCTGTGAGCGACTACCCTTTTTGAATATTGGAAAAACATCAGCCTTTTCGTTCCCTCTGACTTAAAGGCTTTAAATGCCTTTTTCTTCCTTTCCATCAGAATTCAGCCACATGGGTGCGGATTTATTTTTTTTACATTTATTTCCAAAGGGAATAAATATAGATGTGAAATGGCTTAAACACAGTCTACTCCTGTTCAGTACCTTTACCTGATAATACCTTATATCCCAGTTGACATTCTGAAGAGCTACATTTAACCTGGGAAAACTTGCTTTACAGAAATTAAAGATCTTTGTTAATCCAGCGCACTTTTCCCTTCAATAACATACTTCAAACGACAGTTACCTTTATATCTATAATACGCTCCACGATGTAAGATATTACCAGATTCAACAGAGCTCATTTTCTAGTAGGAATTTAAAGGGAAACTATAGTGCGTATAAAGTTTTTTCAAAAACAGTTAAAATAAAAACTACCTGAGGCATGGAGGTAGGATTGGTACTTTTTACCTCCCAATATCCTTTCTATAAGGAGCAGCAGGATGAAGAAAACTGCTTCTGCCAGTCTTCCTGTATGCTTCAGCACTATCTTTAATATAGAATGGCCCAGGGCCATAACCTGGCAGATGAACAATGTATGTGCTATAGCTTCTCAACAAAACAATATTGGGAGGTAGGAATAATCAATCCTGTCTCCTTGCCTCAGGTACTTTTTATTTTTAAAAAGTGAATTTTTACAGTATAGTTGTCCTTTAAACCACCTGTGAGAGAAAAATATCCTGCAGCAAATTCAGGAACTCAATCACCTTTTTCTGTGATGGCAGTTCCACTCCACCAATCAATGTCAGGGTAATCCCCAAACTTGCAGCCCTTGCCAACTGCATATGAAGTTGACTCACTTCCTCCCTGCTACCATTTGGCGGCTTATAGCAGACACCAACAATGACATTACCAACTTTCCTGTTGCCCAATTCCACCCATATTGCCTCTGCTTTAACATCCATATCGCCTATTATCTCTTCTTTTAAATTTGGCTTCAATTCTTTTTTTAACATAAACACATACTCCTCCCCCTTTCCTTTTTTCTCTGTCCTGCCTAAACAAGGCGTATCCTTCTAAATTTACAGCTCAGTCGTGAGAGCTGTTCAACCACGTTTCTGCTATACCTATTACATCATACTTTTCATTCAATGCCATTATCTCCAATTCACCCATTTTGTCCTTTTGCTTCACGCATTTGCAAACGTACATTTTAGATTATGATACTGTAATTTATTCATAATACACATGCCTCCCTACCCCCTATGCTAGTCCCACCCCCCTTTCCACTCACCACTGGCCTATCTACACCCTGCTTTCCCCTGGGCTATCTATCCCAGTGAGACTACAAATACCCTACCCCCCCAACCTAGTTTAAAATTTCCTCTTACCCTCTAGCCATCTTTTCCCCCAAAACAGCTGCACCGCCATCAGTGAGGTGCAACCCATCCTTACTAAAGAGCCTGTAGCCGACAGCAAAGTCTATAAACCCAAACCCTTCTTCCTTACACCACCCTCTTAGCCATGCATTAATGCTCCTAAGCTCTCGCTGTCTCCCTAGCATAGCAAGTGGCTGCGGTAGTATTTCTGAAAACACTACCCTGGAGGTCCTTGCTTTTAACTTAGCCCCTAGCTCTCGGAAATCATGTTTAAGGACCTCACCTCCTCCTCTAACTTTGTCATTGGCACCAATGTAAACCAAGACCGCCGGGTCACACCCGGCCCCACCCAATAATCTGTCTACACGATACACCACATGCCGAACCCTAGCACCAGGCAGACAACACACAGTTCGGCATGTAGGGTCTTGGCGGCAGATTACCCCATCTACCTTTCTTATAATTGAGTCCCCTACCACTACCACCTGCCTAGAATTCCTGATCCTAAGTTCATCCTCCCTTGTACTAGAGATGGCAGTCCCCTGGGTGTGCAAGGGATTAGCCTGCTCCATACATGCTAATTCCGAGCTGTCCTCCTCAACATCAACACCTAAGACGGATCTGTTCGGATGGGCAGGCTTTCGAAGAAGCAACCCTACTCTTCCGTCCCCCACTTCCCCTAACAAAACTACCTCCCCCCTCAACCTTCCCTGTCCCACCTCTATACTGGCCCCAGCCAGTGCCTGCTGTCCCCTAGATATGCCAAACCCTGCAATGCTGCAAGCTGCCCCCTTAGACTCTCCACCTCAGCTTCCAAATGGGCAACCTACTCACACCTAACACAGACATAGTTCCCCTTGAACACCTGCTCCAGGTTCCTATACATGTGTCAGGATGCATATTGCATGGTACGGACAAAACTGCCCCTTCTAATACACAACACCAGCACAGTGACACACCAACCTTGTTTAATTGCCCTTCTTGTTTCAATGTCCTTCTTTTTCTACAGTTTCTGACAAAAGTCTTGTCGCCTGAGTATTTTTCAGTAACTCCTGTTATTAACCTGATTTTTAATTGATCAATTGGTGTTAGAAATAGCTCATATGAAAAGCTAAAGCCCTCCCAAACAATATTAAATATACTGGTAAAAAATAGTTTCACTGAAAAAAGATTTATCATTTAATCAAGACGGAAAGGTCAAAATGTTGCAAGACAAAAGTGTTGTCGCCTATACAGAAAATTATCTACTTAACAGCTAATCCAAAAATGTCGGCAAATTAAGTAGTGGTGCTGTGAGATCCAAAATTAATATCTTGTATGACTTCCATGAGCTTGAAGGACAGCATCCATGTGGTTTGGCAAGGATTCATACAATTTATTGATGAAATCTTCAGGAATAGCCAAGAATACGCTCAATGATGTTGATGATGTCAGGTGAATGGGCTGGCCAATCCTGGAGCATCTTGATCTCCTTCGCCTTAAGGAACTTTGATGTGGAGATGAAAGTATGCAATGAAGTACCATCCTGCTGCTGAATTTGGCCTTTTTTATGGTTGGAAATATATGAGGTAGCTAAGATTTCTTGGTATTTTACAATATTGATGTTGCCTTCCACCCTGCAGATCCCCATATTGAATGTAACCCCAGACCATGATTTGCCTCCAACAAACTTCACTGTTTTCTGGGTAAATCTCGGCTCCATGCGGGTTTCAGTAGGTCTCCTGCAATATTTGCGGCGACTGTGGTGTAATTCAACAGAAGATTCATCTGAAAAATCTACCTTTTGCCACTTTTCCAGTGTCCATACTTTTAGCAGGCTGTGGGACTTGGCAAATGCCACACTGTTTTTCAATTGTCTTTTGTTTGGTGCTGGCTTATGGGCACTGATTCGACCATGGAGGCCATTTTGAGACAGAATCCGACAAACTGTTCTGGTTAACACAGGGATTTCAGGTGCCCAGGTCTCCTGGAGCTCTGCTGCAGCTGAAAATGCACTTGCCTTGGATTTTTGAGCCAACAAACGGTCCTCTCGAGCAGTTGTCTTGTGGGGTCTGCCTGACCTGGGCTTGTCAAAAACTTCTCCAGTCTCTTCAAATCTTTTCTTTATCCTCTGAACTTGACGTTGAGAGACATTGAAGGTGTGTGCCACATCAGTAGTGGATTTGGTCTTCAGCCTCTTCACAATCAACACTTTAGTCTCAGGTGTACTGGGGTTCTTTTTATACACACCTGACACCTAATTGATCCATTATTAGTCACAGGTGAAACCCATATAACAAGGCCACAACACTTATGTCTTTGCAAAAATGGACCCAAATGGGCTCTACCAAGCTCTGGATATTAGAATACTTTTTGTTAGTTTCATTTTGCATTGAAACATTACAAAAGCTGTTTGGGGTAAAATGAACCATTTCTTGAAACAAAATCTGCATTAGAATTATTGTTAAGTGGCACTTCAGGTCTATTTGTATACAAACGACAAGACTTTTGTCAAAATCTGTATGTCCTTAAGACCAAGGTCCTTTACAACAAGCGACACGTCCACTCTAGTTCGTTTCCACTCACAGGAAACTTCTTTTTGTTAGGTCCAAACCACGGGTCCAACCAATGTGAATCCTATTTAAAGGGTATGTCCAACGTGATTTTAAACTAATGTTTCCAGTTTAACTGAAGGACAGGAGGTAAATGCGATATGTCTTACCTCCTTTCCTTCAGTAAAACTTACATGAGAGCAGATGAAACTTACCGCGTATCGCTCCAGCGCTGCTGACAGCCTCAGACTACAATGACATTCCCCGACGGATCCACAGCCATTTGCATTGTGTGCGCGTGCACACACAGTGCATAGGAGCGTGGACGTGGAGGAGACTGTCAGTGAAGCCGGTGCTGGAGCGATACGCGGTAAGTTTCTTCTGCTCTCCTGTAAGTTTTACTGAAGGACAGGAAGTAAGACATATTGCATTTACCTCCTGTCATTCAGTTTAACTGGAAACATAAAAGTTTAAAATCACGGTGGACATACCCTTTAACTAATTGGTCCAAGCCCCCACACCAATTAGTGCAAGGAAGAGAGGGAAAAAACAAAACACTTAACCCTTTCACAACCTGTTTGCGATTACAACAGGTGCAATACTAGAATATAGAAGTCCAGTACACCCCTTTAACTGGAATAAAGAAAGATTAATCTGCTTACTGCCTGCACACACAGTCCTTAACACAGCACACTATCAGCACAAACAATCCTTATTTTCAAACTTTCACACAAACCATACAACCATCAAATGATTAAATGTCCTTTTTCTATGTCCTTAAGACCAAGATCCTTAAGAACAAGGGACACGTCTACTCGTTCGTTTCCACTCACAGGAAACTTCTTTTTATTAGGTCCAAACCTAACTAAACTAATAGGTTTACAGTTGGGTGCACTGGGAGGCATATAAATATTTAGTTATGTCTGGTACCCCCAATCCCCCCTTCTTCTCATCTTCCAGTGGCATCGTTCGACTCAATTTTATATTGATAAACAAAGTGCATAAAATGTCTCTGTAGTTTTTCAAGCATAGATAGTATAGAATTTGAGGTTGAATAAAGACAAATGTCCATCTAGTCAAACCTACTCACCATTTCCTGCCTAACTGTTGATTCAGAGGAAAGCAAATAAACCAGTTTGAAGGGGGGGGGGAATCCTTCCTACCACCAAGTGGTATTTGGAAATATTCCTGGATCAACTCATTTATTTATTTTTTTAAACTATCCAATAAACCTGCCATCACCACGTCCAATGGAAGACAGTTTCATAGTTTTACCTTTCTCACAGTGAAACACCTCCTTCAGGGCTAGGCCACACTAACACGGTTTTCATGCGTTTGCGCATGTGATTCTTTTTCCAACAGTGGAATTGTGGCAAGGCACAGAAATCACACAATTTCTGGTGCGTGGCGATTGAGCATCCATTTGCGATATGCAATCGCATGGGATCAGCATTTTTATGCACAACCGCATGCTATTTCCTATCACAAAAGGAGAAATCGTAAGCGCACAATCGGGTGCGATTGTGTGAGCGCTTCTGGTGCGATGCAGTGTGGCTGTGCCCTCAAACTTGAAGACTTAACTTCTTTTCTTCTAGTCTTAAGGGATGTCCACATGTCCTCTAATATTTACCAGTAGTGTTGAGAATAAATGTGAGAATTTGGGAAGGCAATCCTCCCAAACCATAACTTATTTTCTTATTGATTTAGCAGTGGCCTTATCATTAGTGGGTATCTAGCAGCATATTTATCATTGTTTTTGTTGTTATTGCCACTCCTAGGTATGTAATACTACCCTCTTTCCAAGCATATGGGAGGGAGGTCTGTGGTCAGGTCAAAGAGAGTAGGACATTGTCCCCATAAAGTGATCTACTATCTGGACTTTGTGAATGGAAGAAAAATTCTTAAAGAGTACAGTAGTGGAAGACTAAGGGCAACCCCTGTCTGGTATACATCTGTATTTTAAAAAGCTCAGACAATGTTCCTGGTATTTTAATTTCCCCAGTAGACATAGAATAAAATGGATTTGTCAGGCTGCAGTATTGGAATACAGGGACAGTTCCTGGCAGCTATGCAAGGCCACCTCATCATATAATCCAAGCACCAGAGTCTCCTTCTGTTAAGTCTTTTATTGAAAAATCATTAAGACATCACATTAACAGTGTTGGGCGATGTTTCGGGGTTGTCCATCCCCTTTTTCAAGCCTTAAACAGAAAGACTGTCACTATAAGGCACATCCCTTTTAAATGGCATGTTCAGGCTAAAATAAACTTTGGTTATAAATGTTCTCCACCCCCCCCCCCCAAAACCCATGTTCGCATTATCAATTGCTGCCAAAGAAGCCCCTGAAGTGACGTACCTAACTTGGTACCTCGCCACCAGGGCGCCGCAAAAACAGGAGCAGAGGGCTTCTGCATGGGCGGTGATTAAACTGACAGCTGCAACCAGGAAGTAAAGCGGCTGATAATGTGAAAATGGAGTTTGGGGGGTAGAGAACATATATAAGCAAAGTTTATTTTAGGCTGAACATGCTCTTTAAGGAAGAGAGATTACTCACAAGGTAATTGTAGAACAATCAACAATAATAATATTGTAGTATTCAAAACTTCTGTCTGGCCCAAATCATTTATTTTTGTACATTAGTAATCATCAAGTTGTTAAAGGTTAACTGTGGTCTCAAATTCTGTAAGAATAATATAAAAAGCCTTCCATCGTACCTTCAGAATAAAACCTAAATCACATCTCTAGATAAAATGTGCTTGAACACTTCCTGTTTTTAGCCATGTGACCAGCTTGTAGTCATGGGACCAGCCTCTCTGTCTGCATTAATAGGCTCCCCTTCTCAACTGTCAATTTTTTTCTTCCTGATTTCCCCAGCATTAAGTATAAACTGAGCATGCTTCTCCCCCAGGGCGGATGGTCAGGTGATGTCACTCAACCTACTGGAGGCAGGAAGTTTGAACTTTCACCCCAATATAATTTCCAGACAGACTCCAGACAGAGATGTGATTGATGGCTTTTTTTAAAGGAAATACTGCAGGCTTTCATTTAACCCTCACTTGTTATAAGACCACAGTTGCCCTTTAAATTGTGTTCAAAATTGCGTTATGTATTAGCTTAACATATTAGATGTAACTAGGCAAGGTCATGGATTTTTCTACAAAGACATTTTGTGATTGACGTGAAATAAACCAGGTAAGGAATATAGTGTGAATGTCACTTCTGGGAAGGTCACAAACCCAACTTTTCCCTGAATTCACTTCACCCGCTTCCGGGTTTAGTTTAACTATAGCATGCATTATCATGCATGCGCGCTATAGTTAAACTAAATCCAGAAGCGGTCGGGACTTATCAATGGAGCCATCGGTGGATCGTTCGCAGGGTAAGTATAGATACCTTCATTGGCTCCTGGTCGATTGATTAAATAAGGTAAGGAACTATTCCTTTAAAAAAATTATTTACAGTGGAGTATAAGGTACGATTGGCTGACAAAACAAGCAAACTCAACATGCGTTGTCGGTTGGCCGCTGCGATCACACTTGTGTATGAGCCTTTAGCTGAAGCAAACAATGTCAGATAGCAACAGCTAGAGCTAGCAATATATTGTCTAGTATAAAGAGGGGAAAGATTGAAAAATATTATTCTCCCGCTTCAAAAGGCACTAATAAGTGCTCATCTGGAATATGAAGTGCAGTTTTGGAATCAAATATACAAAACATTTTGGAAATAGAAGCAGTTCAGACATGGGCAACAAAAATAATAAGGGAAATGGAGGGGCTTGACTATGCAGGCAGATTAGGCAAGTTAGGGCTGTTTACATTAGAGAAGCAACAATTGCGCAGGGATGGGATCACTTTATACAAATATATTAATGGGCCATAAAATAAGTTCTCTTGTGCAATGTTCACTAGTAGGTCATAACCGAGAACTCGTAGACATCCTTTAAAATAAGAAAAGAAGTTTTAACTTCAGGTTAGGAAAGCAGATGTGGTTATGGCAAGTTCATTGAATAGCTTAAAAAATGCGCTGCATAAGTTTCTAAAACAAAAAAATCATATTCTGTAGTTCTGATTGATCCAGGGATTACTTTAGTTTGGAGTTAAGAATAATTCCCCCCCCCTTTAACTGTATTTTTTTATTAACCCTAAATTACTACCGTATATACTCGAGTATAAGTCGATTTTTTTAGGTTTTAAAGTTAGCCTGAAAACCTAACCTCGACTTATACTCGGGTCAAGTCCTAATGTAGATCCAAATGCTGCAATTGTGCATAGTAACCAGTAGGTGGTGCTGTGTTAAAATCCTTCACCTGCATTGAAAGTTACAGGAGCTGATCTGCCTTTACACTCTTTCCTGCATCCTGTAGTCTGGCTGCTGGACCCACTCAGCAATGTCACTACTCATCTGGATGCTGTAAATCTGATGGGTCTTCTCAGTTTGGGGCAAAAAACAGCTGCTAGTACAGTGCAAATGACAGCTTGTCTCAGGTGACATTTTTAACTATAGGGGTCAGAGTGCCCTTTACTATATGGAGGTCAGAGTGCTCTTTACTATATGGGGGTCAGAGGGCCCTTTACTATATGGGGGTCAGAGTGCCCTTTACTATATGGGGGTCAGGAGAATTGTAAATGATGGTAAGCTTAATTAAAAGTTTACTGAACCTTGCCACTCCACATGTTTAGAAACTGCAACTCCTAGCAACCAAAGCATGCTGGGAGTTGTAGTTTCCAAACATCTGGAGTGCCAAGGAATTGGGGGTTACTGGTATTGGATTTGGCTATTACTGTATGGGATTCATGTATGGGAATTCTGCTGTCTATTTAAAGGGCAACTCGTTTTTACCCTCGACTTATACTTGAGTCAATCAGTTTTTACAAATTTTTCAGGTAAAAATAGGTACCTCGACTTATACTCAGATTGACTTATACTCGAGTATATACGGTATGTTAAAAATATTAAGAACCACAAATAAATCGTAATCCAAAAAAACATTGTCACAATTTTAGCTTTAGTTTTTTTAAGTTTATAGGATCAAAAAAATACAAAACATTAGAAAAAAAATACATTAGAAGGTCCTCTAAAATCTGGTTAGTTGTGTACCAAGTTCTGCAAGCAAGATTTCTGTGTTTTTATCAATTTATCGATATAGAAAAATGTTCATAAATATTCATATACAGGTTTCTGACATAGGCTGATGATAATCTGCCACCTTGTGACATTAAAATGAATTGTTTTAAAAGTTTCTTACTATCTGTAGTATCAGAGTCATCGCTGCTGAGTGAAAATTTTCTCCGTTTCTCTTCCATCTGCAAAAAAAAAAGGGGGTTGGTACATTTTTGATTGTTTCAATGTAAATGATTAAATCTAATATAATACAAAGACCTTCTGCTAGTGCTAGATCCATGAGGATCTAATGTCTAGGTAATATAAAAATCATTTGATTCAATGACAGAAAGGTACTATAAAACATTTATAATTATTAAATACTAAAATAAAGTAGCCTACTGTATGTTTGTACAATACAAACCATCTAATATTTTGCTTGTGAAGGTGCTCATTCATCCAGGTCATGGTATATCTGTTGTATTCAATTAGATTAACTGGACTTGAATACAATATAATACGTAAAACGTCTAGATGCCTACTCCATACAATAATGGGTATGGGAATTTAGGGGGTGCTAGGGGCAATATAATTGTAAACACACTAATATAGGGATAGACCTAAACAAGAACCCCCATTAATAGCACTCCTTCCCTTGAAACCCCAATTGGAAGATTACCATCAGTCACATAATCCTTGTGCTAGAAGATAGTGGGAATAAACGAATCCGCATATACTAATATACAAAACAAACATCTTTATTATCACACTAATAAATATATCAAAATTACTATAACATAAAAATCGGGCGTCCCCGATATGTGGCTAGAACTACAAACAAACGCCTGATGCTGAGTACCGGACCTAAAGGCCAATGTCCCGTATTATATGTAATATGTAATCTTCTATTACTATATAAATCGGTATAATCCAAACATATATGAAAGGATGGTATCCAATATACAAATATCGCCACCTAAGCCTTAGGTAGAAAGAATGTCCAGTGATATAGGATATAATAGAGGATTCAATATATGGGAACCAAGTAGGTAAGTACACATGTCCTGCCGGCCAAAACACAGTATAACATCTCACGGAGAAATATTCATCGAGACTTCATACGGCAATAAGTTAGACAGTCATATCACATTCCGCCATATATATGGTAAATACACATGTCCTGCCGGCCAAAACACAGTATAGCCTCTCACAGATCAATATTCATCGGGACTTCTTATGCCAATAAATTAGACAGTCATATCTCAATCCGCCATATATATGGACACTATGCAAAGCTGATATACTTGCCGCTCAGCTGTCTTGTACTGGTATTGTATTGCCTCTTCACCCGAATTCAACTTCTATTTGCCATAGGCTCCTGTGTTGGTTCCGTGTTCCCTTTCTTATTCCATTTCCCCTATGTTCCTAATATTTCGCTGGATCCTCTTCCATATGGGCTTTGGTCCGGTTTCTTGCATCTGCGTCAACCGACGTGCGATTCGCCGTAATCTCGCGGCTTCCTCAGGGTCTCTGACCCTGCTATAATATCCACCACAGGGATTTTCTAAAAACAGAAGCACAGAAGAGCCAATTTCTTCGGGTCAGGACATGTACTTGCATCTTAAGGATAAAGGACATACCTTTGAAGGTTGTAATGTTAACATATTGGCAAAGGAACGTGACTGGTTCAAGAGAGGTGTCAACAAGGCCATTTATGTGAAAATAAAGAAACCAAGCCTAAATAGAGGTGGGGGGGTTCAACACCAACTGTCTGCCATGCACAATGCTGTTTTGACACCTTACTCTGGGCGTTCCTATAACACCTCTTAGCCACTATCCAAGCACGCCCTTAACACCTGGCTGTGATATGCTAATTGGGATTTTCCAGGGTACATAATTGCCACAGATTCTTGTACAAGTCATTCTGAATTGAGAAAGCCAGTCGGATGACTAGCGAAACATCTTCAAGAACTAAACTTCAAGCCCAGTTGATCTAATTGAATACAACAGATACATCTAATATTTTCAATAAAACTAAATTACATGTTTTTTTTACTAAAGAAAAAAAAACTAAAATACAAATTTAGAAGATCTTTAACATTCCTAGTCAATTAAACTGATGTTACTAGTACTTAGCACTCATTATTCTCTAAAAGAACTGTTACTACAGAGATGCATAATTTATCTATACTTACAGCTAAATAATTTACATTTCATTGCTCACCTTTCCTGTGAATACTGGGGCAAAAATTTAAAGGGCATATCCACCTCCAAAATGAAAATGTTCTTATAAGCGCACTAAATGTAATGCGCTAAATGTAGTTGTAAATTAGCCTAATTGGAGTGCTTCCACAAACCTTGTACTGTATGTTTTTATTGGGAGGCCTGGTCAAGCCTCCATGTGGTAATAGCACTCCCAACACTCCCCTTTTATGGGAGGTCCTAAGCCTTTATCATAAAGCACTGGATGCCCTCTTCCCTCAATTTAAAAAGCCAAAGGGCTCAGGGGCGTGGCCTGAACATCACCGCAACCCTCCCCTCAACAACAAAGATCTAAGGGAAGTAATCAAAAACCCTCCAACCTCAAAGGAGCAACAAATATAGGTCACTTTTGATATACTAGAGGGTAAGATGGCATCAAAACCTCAATTAAACTACCGCAATAAAACACTAGCGGAACCAGGGACCAACACCCATACAGGTAAAATCCTCATCCGGAGAATGCTACAATAAAAACTATAAGAACAAACTATGGGACAACAAAGATAATATTGAGATCTACAACTAGACCTTATATAAACCCTGAACCCCTCCAACCCACAACACCTACGATGGACACCCCCCACAGACCAAAAACCCTCAATTAAGCCTCCCTATCCCGAGGGGCAAGGAACCCAGGAATTGGACAAACCGTTATAACCTAACCAAGCTAGGCGTACCCCCCCCCAAAGTAACGGAGTTCACTCACCGTTCACACCAATATTGTGGGAATTCTCCCCACCCAAATTTTTGAAAAGAATCACACCAATGTTTATACTGTTACTAAATTTATGGTTTAAATGTTTAAAAGTTCATTATTATAAATGTATAATATATTGTGTCTTCTCCAACAGATTCCACCATCTCTCCTCCTGTGGTAAATACCGGGACGTATATACGACTCCACGGACGGAATCAGTTCACCTCTCTCCCTCCTTCAAAGGGAAGGTAAGCGACCCGATCGGATTGGCAGAAAGCGGAGGAGGCTTACACACACTCAAAAACACACATTATAAATAAACCCATGTTCAAAATACTAACCCACAATGCAAAGGGTCTCAATGAACCAGTAAACAGACGCATGGCAATTAAATACTACGAGAAAGAAAAAGGAGATATAATCTTTATCCAAGAGACCCATTTTATCAAAGGGCGTGAACCCTTTATACCCAATAAACAATACCCAACACACTACTTCTCCTCCCCCGCTGGAACCAAAAAGGGAGGGGTTGCTACTCTAATTCATAAAAGATTACCTTTCTCAGTAACAAACTGCGACAGAGACCCAAAAGGCCACTAATAGTTCAAGGTTTGCTAAACTCAAAACACTATACATTAGTAAATATATACACACCCAACAAAGGACAATCCTCATTTTACAAAAACTTGGAAAAGAAATTACTTCAACTACACTTAGGCATACTAATTCTCGCAGGAGACTTTAATGTAACAATAGAACCCCAGATAGACAGATCAGCTCCCTCAACCGTGTCCAGGGCCGCCACCTCCTCCAAACCTTTACTATCTATACTCAAGCTGTTCAACCTATGGGACACATGGAGAATCAAGCATCCCAAAACAAGACAATACACCTTCTATTCACACCCTCACAAGATCCACACAAGAATCGATTACATCTTTATAAACTCACAACTTATTCCCTCAATCTCAGACTCGAATATAGACAGGGTTGCCAACCGTCCGTGATTTCACGGACAGTCCATGAAAAATACTGAAAAATAAGGTCTGTCCGTGAAGTCCGTAAATAGCATAGTTTGTCCGTAAAAAATAAGTAAATTTTGCTCACCCAGAAGTGCACTGCATATTACGTCACACGCTGCACTGCGTACTGACGTCTTCGCGTCTACCGCGTCATCGCGGCGTGCCGTTTTGCTCCTCCCCTCCGTCAGCTTGTTGCTTGTCTAGCCTATTGCGGCTTGATTTGGGAGGCGGGACTCCCGCCTCCCTCCCAGTCCCGCCCGGGAGGCGGGAGCTGAAAAATTAATTAGGAGGAGGAGCGGAAAGTTTAAGTATCAGATTCAGCCCCCCTGAGCCCGCGCAGCCCGCCCTCCGTCATGCACGCTACAGAACAGACTCAGACTCACTGTCTGTCAGACACCGTCCGTCCTCCCAGGCCGCCCCAGCAGTGCCAGCCCAGCACCTCTAACCCCATCCATTGCCCCAGCAGTGGCAGTGCCAGCACCGGCTCTGACTGACAGTGACTCTGAGTCCACTCCTGTGACCTGTCCTCCTGCCCCTGAGTGAGTCCTCCTGACGCTCTCCTGAGTCGAGGACTCGAGGCCTGCCTTAATCCGTCCTGACCTGGGTCCTGGCCGCCCGGCCCGGTCCTGATTGAGCCATTTGGATCGGATTCATCGGAATCGGAAGCCTGCAGCAGACTACAGACAGAGACAACTGAAACTGACCTGACTGCTTGTCTCACCGGCGTGTGCACTGCTGATGCTGACCCCCCCTGCCCTGGGCCTAAGTGCCTGTCTGCCTGCCTGAGAGCTGAGAGACAAGTTGAACTTCAACTTACTTAGGTGAGTGCTACTACTGTTACTGTACTGGGTCTGGGTAGGAGAAATAACTTCAACTTAGTCAAGTAAGTCAACCTTACAGGCCAGCCAGCCTTCCAGTTCACACACCAGCATTACAGCCAGCCAGCCTTCCAGTTCACACACCAGCATTACAGGCTAGCCAGCCTTCCAGTTCACACACCAGCATTACAGCAGCAGCCTTCCAGTTCACACACCAGCTTACAGACAAGCCTTCCAGTTCACACACAGCATTACAGCCAGCCTTCAGTTCACAACCAGCATTCCAAGCCAGCCTCCAGTTCACAGACGCATTACAGCCGCTTCCAGTTCACAGACCAGCATTACAGCCAGCCTTCCAGTTCACACACCAGCATTACACGCCACCTTCCATTCACACACAGTCCAGCTTACACCAGCCTTCCAGTTCACACACCAGTCCAGCATTACAGTCAGCCTTCCAGTTCACACACCAGTCCAGCATTACAGCCAGCCACCTTACGTTCACACACCAGTCCAGCTTACAGCTAGCCAGCCTTACAGTTCACACACCAGTCCAGCAGCATTACACCAGCCTTCCAGTTCACACACCAGCATTACAGCCAGCCAGCCTTCCAGTTCACACACCAGCATTACAGGCCAGCCAGCCTTCCAGTTCACACACCAGCATTCAGCCATACAGCCAGCCAGCCTTCCAGTTCACACCCAGCATTACAGCCAGCCCAGCCCAGCAGCGGCCCCCACCTTCAGTTCATAAACCAGCATTACTGCAGGCAGCTCTCCAGTACACAGTCCATTGTTTGTTAGACAACAAAATTGCAAGAGAAGAGTTTATAAAAATAAGGCACTTAATTGACAGCTGAAATCATGAAATGTAAGATGTGTATGTAAAAAATAGGGGATAGATTTGGGAAGAATTACAGTTTCTAGTAATGGGCAGTTCAAAAACAATATAGAATTAGATACCCATTAACAGTCGTTTTTTTTGTAGAATAATCATCAAAAGGGGGAGTGGCTTAGGTACGCAATATTACTAAGTACTAACTCCACCCTTAACAGTCGGTTTTCTCTAGAATAATCATCAAAAGGGGGAGTGGCTTAGGCACGCTACTAACTCCACCCCCTGTCCGTGAAAAATCTTGGATGTCCTGGAATTTTTGCCCTCTTGTCCTTAAAATTTTTTAAATTAGGTTGGCAACCCTGAATATAGACCTAATTCTATGGTCAGATCATGCATATGTATCAGCAGACATCATCTTGGGAAATCCACTACCTTACCAATCTCAATGGAGATTCAATAAATCACTATTGATAGACAAAGATATATACACGAAACTGAAAGGACACATTAAACAATACTTTAAAACAAATACAACACCAGACGTGTCCTCCTCAATGCTTTGGGCGGCGCACAAGACAGTGATCAGGGGACACATTATCCAACAAGCCTCCAGACAAAAAAAATTACACAGAGACAAAATACAGAAACAATTAGAGGAAATTAAAGAAGCAGAAAAGAAATATCTCTCAAATCAGACTCCAGAAATTTAGAAAACCTCTGAGAGAAAATTTCAATAAGCATCTATTCACTTCAGCAGGAAAAGCACTTAGACTTACACAGCTAAAATATTATGAAAGGGGGACAACCCTGACACAACTATTAGCCCGGAAACTAAACGAGAGATTCACACAAAACAGATTGCTACCTCTAAAGGACAAGACAACTCCCTCATCCATAACCCAATAGATATACTAACTAAATTTTCCAAATTCCATGCAGATTTATACAGTGGAAATATGGTCACACATAAGACACTACCCCTGCCTAATATAGACAATACTTACAAAAGGCCAACCTACCCCAATAACCACAGAGGAACAATCACATTAAACACAGAAATCACAACGGAAGAGATAAAACAAGCCATCAAAACACTCAAATAGGCAAAGCCCGGGGACCGGACGAATTTACCACCGGCTATTATAAGCAATTTAAAGACAAACTAATTCAACATTTAATTCAACTTTACAACAAATTTTATTAGGACAGGGACAATTACCACAAGATATGTTGAGAGCAAACATTATAGTCATACCAAAACCAAATAAAGATACCACACTTGCAAAACACCCTACCCGCCCCGATTTCACTTATCAATATAGATCTGAAACTCCTCACAAAAATAGGGGAAATTGCTTGTCAACAATAACCCCTAGATAATACACCCGGAGTCGCCAACCACCGACAATATCAGAAGAACCCTACACCTACTACAATAACTCACACAAACAAAATTCCATCAACTTTTTTAGCATTAGATGCTGAAAAAGCATTTGATCGAATAGATATATTTTAAAAAAGTATTAAAAGCATTTTATTTCCCTCCCAACTTACTACATTTGATTAATGTCCTATACTCTAACCCACTGGCCAAAATAAACAACATGGGCTTCACATCCGAAGAATTTCCGATTCTCAATGGCACACGACAAGGGTGCCCCCTATCTCCAATCCTGTTTGCTCTATGCATAGAACCAATGGCACAACACGTTAGATCAGACACCAATATAGAAGGAATCAGAATAGGAGCATCAGAGTTCAAATTAGCAATGTTTGCTGACCATGCGCTCTTCACAACACATAAACCGTGCTCCTCCTTCCTCACTTACATAACCAACGTACACGATTCTGCAAAGCCTCGGGTTTTAAATTCAACCCTAGCAAAACCATAACAAAACCAATAGCACTCACAGAAAGCGAACAAAAACTTATAGAGACCAATTTCAATCTCACCTGGACAGCAGGCCCCATCCCCTATTTAGGGACACATTTAGACACGACCCCCTTAGCAACATATAACGCCAACTATATCCCAATCTACGAATACATTAAAAAAAAATTACAGAAATGGACCCCATACAAACTATCATTATTCGGCCATATAAATGCAATAAAAATGACAAAACTGTTATATTTATTTAGGGCCCTTCCTATAAATATTAAAAACACAGACATACAGAAATGCCAACAACAAATATCCAAATTCATCTGGGCAAACAAAAGGCCAAGAATCAATAGATCTTCTCTACAGAGACCAAGAAGGATGGGCGGAGCAGCACTCCCTTCATTACCACACTACTATATAGCAGCAAGGATAGGACAAACCCTACAGTGGCATGAAACACCTATAAACACTAGATGGCTAGAACTGGAAAACCATCTAATGCCGGGAAAGCCACTGTACGTCCACCTGTGGACATTTCCAACACAACACCATCCTAACCCATATATTCAAAACACACTGAACACATGGCAACACACCATCTCCACGTATCATTTAACTAACCCATTTACACTGCTGACACCGATACATCACAACATCAATTTCCCACCAGCCAATGAAGGAGGGGGGTGGTCGGCCTGGACGAGCAAAAAAATAACTAGAGCTATACACCTAGTCACAGCAGGGAGACTCACCACATGGGAAGAAGCTAAATCAAAATGGAAACTACCACCAACGGAATGGTACCACTACACACAAATAGCTCATTTTGTGTAATACATACTATCCAAGAGACAGCCACCGACTTTAACAAAATTTGAGAACCTATGTCTACAGAACCCCTTAGGACCTAAAACTATTACAAACATTTATGACTTGTTAGTAACAGCCAGACTCCCACAAAGAATCCCGGTACAAACACAATGGGAAACCTGGATAGGCTCAACATTGACAGACAAAGAGTGGGAAGGAATATTTGTCAATCTATACAAGTGCTCTATCAACACACTAACTCAAGAAAAAAACTTTAAAATACTCCATAAATGGTATGTAACCCCAACGCAACTGCATGCAATAACCACTAATCTCTCACCGTTATGTTTTAGAGGTTGTGGTATAAGGGCAGATATGTGTCACTGTTGGTGGAGCTGTATAGAGGTGGGAAAAATCTGGGACGACTGTTACAATATAATCAACAAAATTTTCAAGAAAACAAATACTAAAAAACCCTTGGGTAGCATTGTTTGATAAGCACGAGCCTAGCTTAAATGCTACGGGTAACAAACTGCTACATTATATTTGTGCAAGCACCAGAAGTATAATAGCAAGCACGTGGAAATCACCTGCCCCACCCCAACAAAATTAAATGGATGTATAACTCAGAACAAATGTTACATGGGATTAAAGGGACAATTGAAAAATTTGATAAAATCTGGGATGTGTGGTGTTTAGCGATGGAGGAGGAGATGTGAACTAGAAGTTTGAATCAACGCCCACCCAAGGAACTGAAGTGAGGTCCAAGGGAGAGCATATAAAACCACAGGAGGACAGAGAAAAACAAAAAACAGGAATCGATAAGCTACATACACTAAAGGTATGTATGATAAAGAAACTCAGACACATTAAAGAGAAAAAGGTTTTATTGAAATGATATTATAGTGATTACACAAACTAAGGTATATAGATTAAGGATATTAAATGTGTATTAGAAACAGAGTAAAAAATTAGAAAATAAGGGACAAAGGCAACTTATAGTAAATATAGATAATTTGTTAACTGATTGACAAATTGATTTGTTAAATGATTGAAACAAAAAAAACCTTTCTAACTTCCCTGTAAAGGAAAAAAGCTTTACCAAGCACCCCTTCCTCCCCCTTTTTTATGACTTCAGTATATCAAGCAGATATTTTATACATACACAGTATATTAAATTTAAATAGCACTGTTTAAAGGAATTGTACACAGTAAAAATGCCTCATTTCGGGGGCGTGGTTAAGATGGCGTCTTGAGCGGACGCAGGGATCAGAAGCTCTCCAGTACAAATACCTGCCGACGATAATATCGGGTGCTAAACAACCCCAACTTGAAAGGAAAGTACCTCCGGAACACAGCTAACACAATGCCCAAACATGGGAACCAGCAACAAAAAAAACACACGGCCAGCAACTACACAGAAGCGCTGGGAAGATTTGCCCGCCAAACGAAGCCGCAACCCTCCGCCTCCCCTCCGCACACGGACCACATGGAGGAAAACCCGGAGGACTCATCCCCTACCCCACATGCCTCAGACCACGAACCCCATGCCCTGGAACCTACCACCAAACAAATAATGATGGCAATCCAGGACTCTAAATCCTCACTTACGTTTCTCATGGAGGAAGTCAGAATCGACGTGGGCCTTCTATGCCAAGACCTACACACCATGAGACAGCGCGTGGGAGAGCTGGAGGACAGAGTCTCCACAAACGAGGACACAGTACGACCCCTTGCCGGGGAACTGGAATCCTTAAAACTACAACTTCAACTACAACAAGCCCGGGCGGACGATTTAGAAAATAGATCCCGACGGCAAAACATCCGTCTGGTGGGAATCCCAGAAGGTGCCGAAAAATCGGACCCCGAAACCTACCTGGATGAATGGCTAAAAAGCACTTTTGGGGCAGATAACTTGTCCCCAGTCTTCACCATTGAAAGGGCGCATAGAGTCCCGACCAGGCCCCTACCTCCAGGGTCGCGACCCAGACCCATGATAGCCAGACTAATTAATGCAAAGGACCGGGACACCATCCTACGCCTAGCGAGGCAAAAAGGGCACCTGCAAATAGAAAACTCTACAATAATGGTCTTCCCAGACTACTCCATGGACTTGCAAAAAAAGAGGGCCACATTCCTCGGAGTGAAACGCCGTCTTAGAGATCTCAATGTTCCATACGCTATGCTCTACCCGGCAAAGCTACGAATACAGCACAACAACTCCAAACAATTTTTTGATTCCCCCACGGAAGCCACATCATGGATGGACACTCAGTTTGGCCCATAAAGTCCTGCTAAACTGTAAGTAACTACTCTGGCACACTGATGCATAAACAATTTGCTTAAGGATACTGCAGCCACAGTGACACTGAATACCCAGACTGACCACTTGCCGACACCGGCACCAACAACCAACTCCCACTTTTACCCCTCAAACACAAACACAGGTAAACCTTCAGGCAGCCTGCCGATGAACAGATGCCGAGCGAGCGGGATCACCCACAACAGAATAAATATACAAGAAATACCCACTCGCCTGGCGCTTGGTCCCTGGACTGGAGTCTGTAAGCTAATACCTGGCCCTGAGGGGATACCAAGGACTCAACGTCCCCCCCTCCCTCCCTCACCCACCACCACAAATACCCATCCACCCGGGGAACTATAAGCTAAAGGCAATGGCGACCTAATAACCTTAGCCCTACACACAAACTGCTCCGTCCCGCTGGCCCCTTGCTCTGTGGCAAACCGCAGTCGCCGCTCAACAAAGTATATGTATCTGTGCTATAGTGTTATAACTAGACAATGAGCCACAACTCCTACATGACCCAACAAGCACCACAAGAGGCAGAACCTGGAGATCCCATATGTGCAGTTGCACATATCTAGTATATTGATAAGCTTTGAATTCCCAGCACTCTGTCTCCACTACTCAATAGGTATGACTAAACTCGGTAATACCAACATTTGACTATCTGATACAAATGTAAAGCCTTCATTTCACCTAATAGGTTTGGACTCTTGTCCATCGTCTGGCGGGGGGGGGGGGGGGGAATAGAAAGGAAAACGGTTATGTGACCCCACACCCTAACTGCTCAGAACAATATATTGGGGCTGTTAAAAACACCTTGCTGCAAAACTTTACAGGACGAGACATCTAGCAGCAACCACCACTAGGATGCTCTGAGATCAGCCCAGTCGGGCGCAATCACCACCTACTGCCCTATGTTTACCATACACTGACTGATGTTCAATTGTTCGTGATGGAATCTATATGAATCTATATAACGTAATTTTAATTTCTTTTTTTTTTTTTTTTTTTTTTTACAATATTGCTGTGTCCATTCGATTACAAACTGGCTACCCCGAGAACCTAGAGCCAAACATCCCCCACTACACCCAATAAAATATAACCTAAAGTCTACTGGAGACTTCTCCCTGGACGCTGCTACTCCAGCGTTAAAGACTCTACTGCTCAATTTCCCCCCACGCCATCATGACACTAGAAGGTTACATGTCTCTAAACCTTACGGCGAAAGAGACTAACTTCATCTCTATGTGTTACACGGTTTTCTATTATATGTTTAAAATAATGGAATGTTTAGTTATATTTGTTTTCTTTATTGTTACCATAGTTGGTCTGGTCTGGACTGGTCCGGTCGCTCGGGATCGGGTGCGGAGAGGGCAGAACAGGTTTATACACCTACCTGGTAATGGGTGAGTCGAACAAAAAAATTGTGAAGTTGCTTTCTTGGAATGTGAGAGGCCTGGGCCATACGAACAAACGCACACAAGTGTTCACACTCCTCAACCAACATATGCCGGATGTAGTGTGCCTGCAGGAGACCCATCTGCTAACCTCCACAACTAGATTACTCCAGAAGCCATGGGTGGGATGGGCTGCCCACAGAACATGTTCATCATACTCTAGAGGGGTATCTATCCTACTAAGGAAAAACCTTAAATACAAAATACTTTACGTAAAAACAGACCCGAACGGTAAGTTTGTGTTTGTGGTTACTGAGATCGACTCTATTCAGATAATACTAATTGGAATATACAATCCCCCGGCCATGGGTCTTAATGCCCTACAAAACATAGCCGTATTACTAGTCCAATACCCCAATGCACAGGTAATCTGTATGGGCGATTTCAATACAGTCATGAACCCGCAAAAAGACAGGTTGTACCCCCCTGGCACAGGGACCCCACAAAACACTAAAAGCTCCACTCCCATCTAACACAATCCTGGGATTAGGTAGATATCTGGCGACACAGGCACCCCACCACCAAAGAATTCACATGCCATTCAACAACACACCATACGCTATCCCGTATAGATTATGTTTTCCTATCCAGGGGAGCGGTTCCACTGGTCACGAACATAACTCATCTCCCTAGAGGGATCTCGGACCACTCACCAATAAGTATGCACCTCATTATCCCAGGTACCCTCGAACAAACCAGACTGTGGAGGCTCAACCCCTTCTGGCTTTCCCAGTTTCCTACACCCGACCCAATACCGGATTATATAGCGGAATTCCTGCACTTCCACTCATCACCCTAAAACCCCAATTTAATATGGGAGGCACTCAAAGCATACCTGAGAGGCAGACTGCACTCCACTATTTCATACATCAAAAAAACAGCACAACAAAACGAAAACACCTTACAATCCGTCCTTCTGAAAGCGGAACAAGAACACATAACCCACCAAACCAAAATCACCCTATCAGCTTGGCTACAAGCTCAGAGGCTCTATAACAATATGATTACCGAAAAAGCGAATAGAAAACAATTCTTTATTCGGCAGAATCACTTTGAGCAGGGAGGACAGTCCGCCAAACTACTGACTTTCCTGGTTAAGGACCATACCCAGTCCAACACAATATTAGCTATCCAAAACCAAGAAAAAGGACTAGTACACTCTACACCACTCATCCTAGAAGCGTTCCATAAATTTTACCAAGACCTATACTCCACACGTTGCACATTCGACCAACAACAAATAGCGAACTACCTATCCACCCTGGACTTCCCACAACTACAACCCGATCAAAAAGCAGCGCTTGACAGACCACTAACACCAGAAGAAATCCTCTCAGCACTACAAGATATGCCAGCAAACAAAGCTCCTGGCCCAGACGGCCTACCAATAGAAATATACAAGAATTACAGCAACCAATTAATCACCCCCCTCCTAGACATGTACAACAACTCCCATGCAACAGGATCCCTCCCCCCCTCCCTATACAACGCCACAATAGTTATACTCCCTAAACCCGGGAAAAACCCAGAGGAATGCGGGTCATACAGACCAATATCACGGTTGACGACCGATTATAAAATACTGGCAAAAGTACTGGCCCACAGAGTGGGAACAATTATAACAACAATAATTCATCCCGACCAAACGGGCTTCATGCCCAACAAATCCACCACAATAAACCTACGACGAACCCTGATACAAACTCAAGTGAATCATGACATAACGGGGGATTGTGTGATAGCATCACTGGACGCCTGCAAAGCATTCGACTCCATAGAATGGCCATTCCTGATAGAAACCCTTAAAAAATTTGGCTTCGGACAACAGTTTATCAAATGGGTCAGGCTGCTGTACGCGGCCCCCAAAGCCCAGGTTATGGCCAATGGGAACCTATCACCTATTTTTACACTAGCAAGAGGCACACGCCAGGGATGCCCACTGTCCCCCTACCTATTTGCCCTAACCATTGAACCCCTTGCAATACAACTACGAGCAAACAACACCATACGGGGACTCAGAATAGGACAACATATTGAAAAGCTGGGCTTATACGCAGACGACTTAATTTTATTCCTTGAAAACACCCACCCCTCCCTAACAACTGCAATCAACCTTATCAATAACTTTGGCACCTATTCTGGCCTACTAATCAATTGGGACAAATCAACACTCTACCCCCTCGACAACATCCCCACCAGGAACAACATGGAAACAACCCCAATACCCATAGTTAAACACTTCAAATACCTGGGAATGAAAATAACCAAATCTCCACAGCAATTTTACTCAATAAATATATTACCCCTATTGGAACACACAAAAAATAAGCTAATAGCATGGAGGCACGTCCCCTTTAACCTCTGGGGAAGAATTCAACTGATCAAAATATTCCTACTTCCAAAAATCCTCTATACACTACACCACTCCCTCACATATATCCCCAAATCCTTCTTCATAAAACTAAACTCCCTCCTCTCCTCCTTTATCTGGAATCACAAAAAACCAAGAACAAAATACACTACACTCCAAGCTCCCAAAGAGGCGGGAGGCCTAGCTCTACCTAATTTTCAGTTATAATAATAGGAAAAGGCACAACGATACACAGACAGGCTTGTAAGATATGGCAACTCACCAACAATTTGCTACACATAACCGGACCCCACAGCCACACCCCTCTCTGGAGAAACAAAACCCTCCCAATTCTGAGAAGCTTGGCAGGAGCCGGGCGATGGGACGAACTGGGAATACGCACCCTAGGATATATAACACAAGGGGGACAAGTGAGGCCATTTCAAGAACTGCAGGAAACCCACAAAATCCCGAACACACACCACTTCCGCTATCTGCAACTAACACACGCAATCCAAGCTATCTTCCCTAACTCACTAAACCAGATAACTAAGCACCCAATAATTGGAGTGATACGCACTCAAGGTCTAAGGGGAGTCATATCCAGACTATATACATGCCTACTCAACGCCAAATCCTCAAACATCAACATAATTATTAAAACAAAATGGGCCGATTGCCTGGGGGATATATCCGAGGACCAATGGAACGAGGTACTCAATTCACACAATGACGCTTCCCCCGCAGTCAACAATAAGCTAATACAATTCAATATACTTCACCAAACGTACTATACCCCCAAGCAACTCAAACATATGAAGCAGTCTAATCACACACGCTGTCCCAAGTGTCAACTACAAAGTGCAAACTTTATTCACCTCATATGGGAATGTCCAAAAGTATATATCTATTGGCAAGAAGTGGTCGGCATCCTTGCCCCCCTTACCCCACACCCTATTCAAACACGGGCAGCCCTTTGTATATTCGGATTAATAGATGAAGAGATGTGGTCTAGACATGAGAGGGCCTTCCTGCAGGCGGCATTATTCTATGCACGGAAAACAATAGTGTTGAACTGGCTCTCACACAAGAAACCAAAAACCAAGAAATGGGCAGAAATAATAAACAACGATCTCCCCAAGCTTAAGCTGCTGTATCAACACAGGAACTGCATTGAGAAATTTAATAAAATTTGGGGGAACTGGTTAGATTCGCCCTCTACGATAATTTAAAATACCTAGCCTAACGCCTATACCTGGCACATCGACAAACACAGCAGAGGCCCCCTCGGGCTACGTGGGCGGTCCTGAGCGGCCGGGGCCACGGGACTGGAACATGACGAGAGCCGACCAGACCAGACAGGTTTTAGTAGTTATAACAGTTTATTAGTTTAATAAGTTTTATAATAAGGAATGTATAACCAATGAACAATTACCAAGAAAGAACCAGTATGGAAACTATGCACTGAAAGGCCAATATGTAAAACTGATTTATGTACCATCTTCTGTAAACAATGGTTTGAAATGCAAAATATTCATTGGTGACAATCAATAAAAAGTATTAAAAAAAAAAAAATATTTGAAACGATGTTATGCAGAGGTGTGTCCTAAGACTCAACACTAATTATATAAGGTTGTGTAAATCCACTAACGGTTTGAGCTTGATAAAGGCCAATAGATAACGGCTGAAACGTCGCTTATTTTTGCACGTTTGCTAAAAACACTTTAAATAAAGCACTTGTTAAAGAACCTGAGTAGCGCTGATATTTGTTGAACATTATATATATATATATATATATATATATATATATATATTCTATCATTATAATGGCTTTCTATCATTATAATGGCTTTCTTCTATCATTATAATGGCTTTCTAACATTATAATGGCTTTCTGCTATCATTATAATGGGTTTCTATCATTATAATGGCTTTCTTATATCATTATAATGGCTTTCTAACATTATAATGGCTTTCTGCTATCATTATAATGGGTTTCTATCATTATAATGGCTTTCTTATATCATTATAATGGCTTTCTTATATCATTATAATGGCTTTCTTCTATCACTATAATGACCTTCTATCATTATAATGACTTTCTTCTATTACTATAATGGCTTTCTATCATTATAATGGCTTTCTAACATTATAATGGCTTTCTGCTATCATTATAATGGCTTTCTATCATTATAATGGCCTTCTATCATTATAATGGGTTTCTATCATTATAATTGCTTTCTTTCGTTTAATTTTTTTTAAAAACATTTTTATAATACACTATACATTTACAGTGTCTGCTTTTAGCTTCCATTTAAGCCATGCCCAATTTAAGCCTAAAATCAGCTCCACACCTTTTCCCAAAACACACAGCAACCATGGCAGTCTCTTGGTCCCACAACTTATAAAACATAGGGGCATATTTATAAAGCTCCGTTAAGTTTCCGCGGCCGTTTTCACTGACATTAACGCATAAATCGCGTTTAACGCGATTTATAAATGCCCGAAAACGGCCGCGAAAAGTTAACGAAGCGTTAACCCTTCACGGCGATACTTACCTGTTACCACCGCTTCTATTTATAAAGCGGCGGTATGTGTTTCGCTGTGCTAGTATCGGCTGTTTTACTTCGCCACCTTGAAGGTGGCAAAAACAGCCGATACTCGCCTCCCCGCGGTGGGGATGGGCAGGCAACCCGCGGCGGGTGGTCGCACCCGCCCCGGGAGGCACGCCCACCCCGCCCACAACCCCCCGCGGCGGCGGAGACCACCCACCACCGCTTCCCAGCAGCCCCTCCCAACCCCTTCCCCGCTCGCGGCAATCTCGGAACGGGAGGCTAGGAGGGGCTGCCGGGAAGGGGCCGCAGCAGGTGGTTGTGACCACCCGCCGTGCACCCCCTCCCCAGCAACCCCTCCAAGCCCCCCGCCCCGGCCGCTCCCGGGGAGGGGAAGGGAGGGAGCCGCTGGGAGGGGTGGAGGCACCCTCCAGCGGGGCCCTGAGAAGGGCCTTTTGGGGCTTAAGGGGTCCCGCAGCGCGAACCGGAACCCCCCCTCCACGGCCCTATCAGGGCCTTTGCGGCACTTACAAGTGCCTCTTAAAAGAGCCCTTGGGCGGCGTCTTCTTTCTTCCAGTCCCGGCGACACTGGAAAGTTATGAAATCTGATTGGTTAATGTAAAGCATGTAAAGCAAGTATTGCTTGGAAGCGGCGGCGGGTGGTCTCCGCCGCCGCAGGGGGGTTGTGGGCGGGGTGGGCGTATGCCCCGCCCCCTTAGCAGAGGCGTCGGGAAGGGATTTTAAATCCCTTCGCGGCGATATTGTACAGTATCGCCGCGAAGGGAC
The DNA here is from genome assembly GCA_019447015.1 of Hymenochirus boettgeri. Classification (NCBI taxonomy): domain Eukaryota; kingdom Metazoa; phylum Chordata; class Amphibia; order Anura; family Pipidae; genus Hymenochirus; species Hymenochirus boettgeri. The sequence continues at coordinate 54,327,810 of CM033471.1, read as the reverse complement.
TTAAAATTACCGCAACACATCGCGGCCGCGATACATATTCTCACACCCTGTGGGCAGTCACCAATCTTCAGAAACATGTCCAACCAATATGTTACAGTGAAATGGAGGTTGTGTTTATTCTAAGTAAACTTGTCAGGTCATCTAGCTCTTCTGGGCCTCCCACAATTCCTAGAGCTCTTAGTGAACTACAACTCCCACAACCCTCAACAGGCTTGTGTCCTCTTTAAATGCTGGCAGTTGTGGTTCAATAAATGGAAGGAAATAGAGGGCTAACCCTATTTAAACAACCCAATCCAGTCATACAGTCATGGTTTTCAAATTAGGAGATGGCAATCCCAGATTCAGTAAGCTAGAAGTTATAGATTCAGCAGGAAACAACTTCATCATAACAAGGGTAACTCACAGATCACTGAACTGAACATTATACAATGTTACTAATCCCACTTACAGCCCCAATTCATTCCTAGTATCATCCAATGAAGTTTCACACACACACACCCCAGGTAGCTGAACCAAGAACAGTATCTGAGCAATGTACTGTGTTTCAGAATGGAAAAGGATCTGCTTTGGCTGACCGCACCGCAGTGGCCGGTGTTGGGAGTGACTTTGCAAGGTGATGACGTCGACGTCACGTGACCTTCCACTCGGCACTACCTCCCTCTCCATCCGGCACACAACGTTTCCTTCTTCCCATGGGCACAGACAAGGTGCCGCTCTGTGACATGTTCTCAAGTAGCTTCATTAGCGAGACAGCACAGTCAACACCTTGCATTCAGAAGGTCCCTAACACCTGGCTGTGATATGCTAATTGGGACTTTTCCAGGGTACTTAATTGCCAACACATTCTTGAACTGTCATTCTGAATTGAGAAAGCCAGTCGGATGACTAGTAAAACGTCTTAAAGAACTAAACTTTAATTCCTGTTTATACCATGACCTGGATGAATGAGAACCTTTAACAAGCATATTAAAGGGCATGTCCACCCCCAAAACTCAAATTTAACCCCATACTGGCCCCACTCTGTAGTGTACAAAAATCCTTACCTTACATCCCAGCTCCTTATGGTTGCCATGCTGTGCCCCTCCAAAGCCAGGAAAGTGTAGTGTAGAAGGTCTGGGTGACTCATCCTGCGCCTGTCTCAGCCTCAACCTCGACAAGGTCTGAGGTCCTACCCCCTCCCTCTCCCTCCCGTTTTCTTCTCCCTCCCTCTAGTTTAAAATCCCCAGTATATATTATATATATTGATCCCCCAGCCCCAACCACCGTAACAGAATTATTAGAAAGTGCCCAGATGGTTACTTACCTTCCCTCTATCCTCCGGCATTCTGAGCAGCCGGGTCCCTGATTGGCTGCCTCTCAGCCAATCAGGGACGTGGCTGCCGGTCCCACCCCCTGCTTGCATTTCCATGCAAGCAGAGGGCCTGGAGAGTGCCATGGAGGTTAGAGGGAAGGTAAGTACATATCGGGGCACTTTCTAAGAATTTTATTACGGCGGTTGGGGCTGGGGGATCAATATGTATAATATATTAAAAGTTCAAAAAAGGGCTGGACATGCCCTTTAAGTAGATGCCAGGGGGGTGGATGAGAAACAAGGAAGTGTCAAAAACCTGCAGATTTTCAGATGATTTCTCGAACATGCTGCTGAACATGAACATGCTGCTGAACATGCTGCTGATCTGCTGGTTAGGAATAATAAAGTCAGGCATTAAGCTCACATATATTTTAGTTTTCCTTTAAAGAGCATGTCCACTTTTAAAGGGTCACTATACTATCACAAACAACCTCAAATTATGAGAAACTATAATTTGTGAGAAGTAAAATGGTGGTACTCACCTATTTATCTGTGCTTGCTTTGTCATTAAATTATTTATGTTTAGTGAGTGCTCCTAACTGCCCCCACCCTCCCTTACTCACTGCCTTCTTGTAGTGTCTGTGACACTTATAAGTTCTGCACAGCCTCACCATGGACACTGCTCTGCTTACACATCTCCCCTCCCTCCCCCTTCTTTCATTTTGCTGCTGATTCTCTTAATTGTTGTACAAAGTGTGCTGGCAGGCAGACAAAGATCCTAGAAAAAGGTCAGGGATGGGGCACATATTATCATTTCTGCTGCTGGACTGACACGTTTCCCTGTAAGTACTGTGATTTCAAATTGTGATTTTTTTTATAGAATCTACAGCTCAGATTTAAAAACAGAAAAATCGAGTAGCGGGACCGATTTACACAAAAAACCTGGTCACTTTTTTTGCCCCTAACCCCAGCTGCTGTTTTTAGCACTTTATTATATGCATTTTCAACCAGATATTTAAATAAAGAGTATTACTCTCCTTATCTCCCTTTCTGGAAGAGTATGCTGCATCCTCCCCTCGCTCAATGTGCTTTTAGGAACTTGAGCATGCGCAGTGGAGGCAGCTAAGGAAAGAGCAGTCAATCATTGGCTGTGATGTCAGCAGTCACAACCTTGATTGACAGCATGCTGCATAGAGGGAAAAGCCAACTTCCTTAAGCTAGGTACACACCTGCCGATTTTTCCTCCTGACCGACCGTTCGATACTTTCGACCGGTCGTCCAGGAGGAAGGACTATCGGTCGCGGCAAAAGCAGCCGCGTCCGATAGTTACTGCGACCGATCGTGCGGTCCATAGAGGACCGCACGATCGGACGAGGTTTTCAATCATGTCCGATCGTCCTTTCGTCCGATTCGGACGAACGGTCGATCGGACATGGGCACATTCGGATGCGATAATTTCGGTCTGATCGACCGATACACTGAAACAACCCATCGTGTGTACCCAGCTTTAGCCAGAATGGAGGCAATAATTATCCTTAAAACTCTGGTTAGTATTGCATCTTATTATGTGATAAATATTTTGGTTGGAACTGGAAGAAGGTAACTAACATGTTTTTCTTTTTTAAGGGTGGACATGCCCTTTAAGTAATTAAATGATAGTTATTGGAAATATTATTATTCTTAGAAATTATTATTATTTGTCCATTTGTATTTTGTGTTTCAGAGAATCTTCTTCATTTTAACAAAGGTTGCTAGGGAAACAAACTTTATAAAGCTGGCGATCACCCATACACAAGGACACAAAAATTTCAAAGGAATCATGGCCTCTAAAGCTGTAACATGTCTTTGGCAACACAGAAGGAGATGATTGTGGTTCAAGGATTTCTTAGTACAAAAAAAAGTATATATATATATATATATATATATATATTTATTTACGTTTTTGTGTTCTTTATGTATATAAGTATGGTGAAGGTCTGTTGATAAGCATCCAGGAATCGTGACTTTTTACAATTTTAAAGAAGAATGTAGAAAGTGAATAAATTAACTTCATGTATTAAAGATAGATCAACTCGGGGCGTGGTTAAGATGGCGTCTTGAGCGGACGCAGGGACCAGAAGCTCTCCAGTACAAATACCTGCCGACGATAATATCGGGTGCTAAACAACCCCAACTTGTAAGGAAAGTACCTCCGGAACACAGCTAACACAATGCCCAAACATGGGAACCAGCAACAAAAAAAACACACGGCCAGCAACTACACAGAAGCGCTGGGAAGATTTGCCCGCCAAATGAAGCCGCAACCCTCCGCCTCCTCTCAGCACACGGACCACATGGAGGAAAACCCGGAGGACTCATCCCCTACCCCACATGCCTCAGACCGCGAACCCTATGCCCTGGACCCTAACACCAAACAAATAATGCAGGCAATCCAGGACTCTAAGTCCTCACTTACGATTCTCATGGAGGAAGTCAGAATCGACGTGGGCCTTCTGCGCCAACACCTACACACCATGAGACAGCGCGTGGGAGAGCTGGAAGAGTCTCCACAAACGAGGACACAGTAAGACCCCTTGCCGGGGAACTGGAATCCTTAAAACTACAACTTCAACTACAACAAGCCCGGGCGGACGATTTAGAAAATAGATCCCGACGGCAAAACATCCGTCTGGTGGGAATCCCAGAAGGTGCTGAAAAATCGGACCCCGAAACCTACCTGGATGAATGGCTAAAAAGCACTTTTGGGGCAGATAACTTGTCCCCAGTCTTCACCATTGAAAGGGCGCATAGAGTCCCGACCAGGCCCCTACCTCCAGGGTCGCGACCCAGACCCATGATAGCCAGACTAATTAATGCAAAGGACCGGGACACCATCCTACGCCTAGCGAGGCAAAAAGGGCACCTGCAAATAGAAAACTCTACAATAATGGTCTTCCCAGACTACTCCATGGACTTGCAAAAAAAGAGGGCCACATTCCTCGGAGTGAAACGCCGTCTTAGAGATCTCAATGTTCCATACGCTATGCTCTACCCGGCAAAGCTACGAATACAGCACAACAACTCCACAAAATTTTTTGACTCCCCCACGGAAGCCACATCATGGATGGACACTCAGTTTGGCCCATAAAGTCCTGCTAAACTGTAAGTAACTACTCTGATACTGGATAGAGGGCACGGATAGCCCACAAATTACAAGGTTGGTAACCTTTGCTGTATAACAATTCAGAGACACCATGCCAATAATACCCAAGGTACCCCTACCCATACAGGTCCTCAGACACAAGGGCACAACCCGAATGGACACGCACTTGGTGCTGGTAAGACACGCTGGCACACTGATGCATAAACAATTTGCCTAAGGATACCGCAGCCACAGTGACACTGAATACCCAGACTGACCACTTGCCGACACCGGCACCAACAACCAACTCCCACTTTTACCCCTCAAACACAAACACAGGTAAACCTTCAGGCAGCCTCCCGATGAACAGATGCCAAGCGAGCGGGATCACCCACAACAGAATAAATATTCAAGAAATACCCACTCGCCTGGCCCTGAGGGAACACCAAGGACTCCCCTCCTTCCCTCACCCACCACCACAAATACCCATCCACCCGGGGAACTTATATATAGGGGTTATTGTTATTGTTATGGGGCTCTCTCTTATCTGTGTTTTTTTTTTTTTTTTTCAGAAAACTTATGCCTATGTAGAGGAGTGGTGGTGGCGGGGAACCGCGGGCATCAGTCAGCGGGGCACCAAAAAGGTAATATAAGCTAAAGGCAATGGCAACCTAATAACCTTAGCCCTACACACAAACTGCTCCGCCCCGCTGACCCCTTGCTCTGCGGCAAACCGCAGCCGCCGCTCAACAAAGTATATGTATCTATGCTATAGTGTTATAACTAAACAATGAGCCACAACTCCTACATGACCCAACAAGCACCACAAGTGGCAGAACCTTACCAACATTTGACTATCTGATACAAATGTAAAGCCTTCATTTCACCTAATAGGTTTGGACTCTTGTCCATCGTCTGGCGGGGGGAGGGGGGGGGAATAGAAAGGAAAACGGCCACGTGACCCCCACACCCTTACTGCTCAGAACAATATATTGGGGCTGTTAAAAACACCTTGCTGCAAAACTATACAGGACGAGACATCTAGCAGCAACCACCGCTAAGATGCTCTGAGATCAACCCAGTCGGGCGCAATCACCACCTACTGCCCTATGTCTACTGTTTACCATACACTGACTGATGTTCAAATGCTCGTGAGGGAATCCATATGAATCTATATAATGTAATTATAACTTCTCCCCCTTTTTTTTTTTTTTTTTTTTATATATTGTATATTGCTGTGTCCATTTGATATGCGTCCATTTGATAACAAACTGGCTACCCCGAGAACCTAGAGCCAAACATCCCCCACTACACCCAATAAAATATAACCTAAAGTCTACTGGAGACTTCTCCCTGGACGCTGCTACCTCAGCGTTAAAGAATCTACTGCTCAATTCCCCCCCACGCCATCATGACACTAGAAGGTTACATGTCTCTAAACCTTACGGCGAAAGAGACTAATTTCATCTCTATGTGTTACACGGTTTTCTATTATATGTTTAAAATAATGGAATGTTTAGTTATATTTGTTTTCTCTATTGTTACCATAGTTGGTCTGGTCTGGACAGGTCCGGTCGCTCGGGATCGGGTACGGAGAGGGCAGAACAGGTTTATACACCTACCTGGTAATGGGTGAGTCGAACAAAAAAATTTTGAAGTTGCTTTCTTGGAATGTGAGAGGCCTGGGCCATACGAACAAACGCACACAAGTGTTCACATTCCTCAACCAATATATGCCGGATGTAGTGTGCCTGCAGGAGACCCATCTGCTAACCTCCACAACCAGATTACTCCAGAAGCCATGGGTGGGATGGGCTGCCCACAGTGCATGTTCATCATACTCTAGAGGGGTATCTATCCTACTAAGGAAAAACCTTAAATACAAAATACTTTACGTAAAAACAGACCCGAACGGTAAGTTTGTGTTTGTGGTTACTGAGATCGACTCTATTCAGATAATACTAATTGGAGTATACAATCCCCCGGGCCATGGGTCTTAATGCCCTACAAAACATAGCCGTATTACTAGTCCAATACCCCAATGCACAGGTAATCTGTATGGGCGATTTCAATACAGTCATGAACCCGCAAAAAGACAGGTTACACCCCCCTGGCACAGGGACCCCACAAAACACTAAAAGCTCCACTCCCCTCTCCCATCTAACACAATCCTAGGACTGGGTAGATATCTGGCGACACAGGCACCCCACCACCAAAGAATTCACATGCCACTCAACAACACACCATACGCTATCCCGTATAGATTATGTTTTCCTATCCAGGGGAGCAGTTCCACTGGTCACGAACATAACTCATCTCCCTAGAGGGATCTCGGACCACTCACCAATAAGTATGCACCTCATTATCCCAGGTACCCCCGAACAAACCAGACTGTGGAGGCTCAACCCCTTCTGGCTTTCCCAGTTTCCTACACCTGACCCAATACCGGATTATATAGCGGAATTCCTGCATTTCCACTCACCACCCCAAAACCCCAATTTAATATGGGAGGCACTCAAAGCATACTTGAGAGGCAGACTGCACTCCACTATTTCATACATCAAAAAAACAGCACAACAAAACGAAAATACCTTACAATCCGTCCTTCTGAAAGCGGAACAAGAACACATAACCCACCAAACCCAGATCACCCTATCAGCTTGGCTACAAGCTCAGAGGCTCTATAACAATATGATTACAGAAAAAGCGAATAGAAAACAATTCTTTATTCGGCAAAATCACTTTGAGCAAGGAGGACAGTCCGCCAAACTACTGACCTTCCTGGTTAAGGACCATACCCAGTCCAACACAATATTAGCCATCCAAAACCAAGAAAAAGAACTAGTACACTCTACACCACTCATCCTAGAAGCGTTCCATAAATTTTACCAAGACCTATACTCTACACGTTGCACATTCGACCAACAACAAATAGCGAACTACCTATCCACCCTGGACTTCCCACAACTACAACCCGAACAAAAAGCAGCGCTTGACAGACCACTAACACCAGAAGAAATTCTCTCAGCACTACAAGATATGCCAGCAAACAAAGCTCCCGGCCCAGACGGCCTACCAATAGAAATATATAAGAAATACAGCAACCAATTAATCACCCCCCTCCTAGACATGTACAACAACTCCCATGCAACAGGATCCCTCCCCCCCTCTCTATACAACGCCACAATAGTTATACTCCCTAAACCCGGGAAAGACCCAGAGGAGTGCGGGTCATACAGACCAATATCACTGTTGACGACCGATTATAAAATACTGGCAAAAGTACTGGCCCACAGAGTGAGAACAATTATAACAACAATAATTCATCCCGACCAAACGGGCTTCATGCCCAATAAATCCACCACAATAAACCTACGACGAACCATGATACAAACTCAAGTGAATCATGACATAACGGGGGATCGTGTGATAGTATCACTGGACGCCTGCAAAGCATTCGACTCCATAGAATGGCCATTCCTGATAGAAACCCTTAAAAAATTTGGCTTCGGACAGCAGTTTATCTCATGGGTCAGGCTGCTGTACACGGCCCCCAAAGCCCAGGTTATGGCCAATGGAACCTATCACCCATTTTCACACTAGCAAGAGGCACACGCCAGGGATGCCCACTGTCCCCCTACCTGTTTGCCCTAACCATTGAACCCCTTGCGATACAACTACGAGCAAACAACACCATACGGGGACTCAGAATAGGACAACATATTGAAAAGCTGGGCTTATACGCAGACGACTTAATTTTATTCCTTGAAAACACCCACCCCTCCCTAACAACTGCAATCAACCTTATCAATAACTTTGGCACATATTCTGGCCTACTAATCAATTGGGACAAATCAACACTCTACCCCCTCGACAACATCCCCACCAGGAACAACATGGAAACAACCCCAATACCCATAGTTAAATACTTCAAATACCTGGGAATGAAAATAACTAAATCTCCACAGCAATTCTACTCAATAAATATATTACCCCTACTGGAACACACAAAAAATAAGCTAATAGCATGGAGGCACGTCCCATTTAACCTCTGGGGAAGAATCCAACTGATCAAAATATTCCTACTTCCAAAAATCCTCTATACACTACACCACTCTCTCACATATATCCCCAAATCCTTCTTCATAAAACTAAACTCTCTCCTCTCCTCCTTTATCTGGAACCACAAAAAAACAAGAACAAAATACACTACACTCCAAGCTCCCAAAGAGGCGGGAGGCCTAGCCCTACCTAATTTCCAGCTATACTATTGGGCCTCTCAATTATCGCATCTACAAAGTTGGGTTAACCCCAATACCCCCCCTACACCCTCAGACGCCATGCTGTGTGAATACCTGACTGGACCATTCATGGCATACATTGACAACCCCAAACCACACATAATAGGAAAAGGCACAACGATACACAGACAGGCTTGTAAGATATGGCAACTCACCAACAATCTGCTACACATATCTGGACCTCACAGCCACACCCCTCTCTGGAGAAACAATACCCTCCCAATACTGAGAAGCTTGGCAGGAGCTGGGCGATGGGACGAGCTGGGAATACGCACTCTAGGAGATATAATACAAGGGGGACAAGTGAGGCCATTTCAAGAACTGCAAGAAACCCACAAAATCCCGAACACACACCACTTCCGCTATCTGCAACTAACACATGCAATCCAAGCTATCTTCCCTAACTCACTAAACCAGATAACTAAGCACCCAATAATTGGAGTGATACGCACTCAAGGTCTAAGGGGAGTCATATCCAGACTATATACATGCCTACTCAACGCCAAATCCTCAAACATCAACATAATTATTAAAACAAAATGGGCCGATTGCCTGGGGGATATATCCGAGGACCAATGGAACGAGGTACTCAATTCACACAATGACGCTTCCCCCGCAGTCAACAATAAGCTAATACAATTCAATATACTTCACCAAACATACTATACCCCCAAGCAACTCAAACATATGAAGCAGTCTAATCACACACGCTGCCCCAAGTGTCAACTACAAAGTGCAGACTTTATTCACCTCATATGGGAATGTCCAAAAGTATATATTTACTGGCAAGAAGTGGTCGGCATCCTTGCCCCCCTTACCCCACACCCCATTCAAACACGGGCAGCCCTATGTATATTCGGACTAGTAGATGAGGAGATGTGGTCTAGGCACGAGAGGGCCTTCCTGCAGGCGGCATTATTCTATGCACGGAAAACAATATTATTGAGCTGGCTCTCACACAAGAAACCAAAAACCAAGAAATGAGTAGAAATAATAAACAACGACCTCCCCAAGCTTAAGCTGCTGTATCAACACAGGAACTGCATTGAGAAATTTAATAAAATTTGGGGGAACTGGTTAGACTCGCCCTCTACGATAATCTAAACTACCTAGCCCAACGCCTATACCTGGCACATCGACAAACACAGCAGAGGCCCCCTCGGGCTCCACGGGTGATCCTGAGCGGCCGGGGCCACGGGACTGGAACACGACGAGAGCCGACCAGACCAGACAGGTTTTAGAAGTTACAACAGTTTATTAGTTTAATAAGTTTTATAATAAGGAATATATAACCAATGAACATTACAAAGAAAGAACCAGTATGGAAACTGTGCACTAAAAGGCCAATATGTAAAACTGATTTATGTACCATCTTCTGTAAAACAATGGTTTGAAATGCAAAATATTCATTGGTGACAATCAATAAAAAGTATTTAAAAAAAGATAGATCAACTAAGTTGCTCATAGTGGTGAAACGATAGCTCTCACGATGGGGGGAGGGACAAAGATGATCATGCTATTTAATGGGCATGTCCACCCATAATTTGAAAATTTACATACAGCTGCAGGACCCACCCCACCACCCCCAAACTCTTGCGACCTGCAATTACTACTACTCCGCCCTGGAATACCCCCATTTGGCAGTCCCACCTCCGGATCGCCTTCTCCATGCCCTAACCCCGTCTCAGCCCACCACCTTGATGACGGCACACAAGCTCTTCTCCTGACTATCCCCCTTCCTGCCCTCTTCCACTCCTCCTCAGCCACAGTTGGCAGGGTGAGGTGTCTGATAAAATAATTTCCCGACATTATAAGTAACATGTTATTGCAGGTACACCCTTTTTTCACTCTCCTTATATCTTTGTCCTAACTTTAAAGTTTTCATTTCTATAATTTTTTCCAGTCTTAGCTAGGTACACACACTGCCAATAAAGCCCCGATACCATTATCGGCATTGTGTGTAGAGTCTTTCCCGAATGAGCGCCAAACTTTCCCATCTTTCTAAGGTGTGACGTGTGTACCCAGCTTTACTTCCTCATATAGGAAAGAGTCTCATCACATTGGATTTCTGTGGGCTCTGAGTCCATTGTGTCATTGTTTAAGGTGTTTGATTAGGATATTAACCTATGTGGAATGTGGAATTGGAGACAGGTACACTATTGCACAAAGCTGTGGTAATATCCGCTTAACTAAATTATACTCCTCCTGCAATGCAATCAGTGATAGAATTATAACTAATGTTATTTAATTGCAACCACTTTGCAATCAGTGCAGCCCTGCTATTTACATTTATTAAATGTGTTCCTACTAGACCAAATGATATGGAAACACAGTCATCACTTTCCCTTTAAGAAAAAACACATAAAATCTACACACTGAAAGGGTGGTTGGTATTTACATTAGAAGAAAGATGCAGGGTGCTTTGATTTAAATGTAGCCATGTCTTTTTATATAGCCTTATAATATACAGATTTCACATGTATTCACAAGCTCCACAAGATTGCTTTTAATCTGTCACAGTCCCCTAAATATTACTTTCAATCTGCACAAATATTTAAAAAATTGCTTTAAATCTGCCACAGTCCCTTAAGGATTGCATTGCATCTGCATACCCTTTAATATAACACCTTTAAAGGACAATTATACTAACCTCCCCCTCGTTCCTTCCCCCCACTCCTGCAAAGTACCCAGGGTGAGGACCTAAAACACTAAGTCCTCACCTCTGGGTACGTTACAAAAGTCCTGCACTACTCACTTGTAATCTCCCTCGTCGCTCCGGTCCGATCCTCCCCATTGGCACTTTGAATGACAGGTCTCGAGGCAGCCAATGGGAAGACGCACTCTGTAAGGAGGCATGTCACTGACAGTGCCAGTGGGGAGGATCCAACAGGAGCGACGAGGGAGATTACAAGTAAGTAGTGCAGGACTTTTGTAACGTACCCAGAGGTGAGGACTTAGCGTTTTAGGTCCTCACCCTGGGTACTTTGCAGGAGTGGGGGGAAATGGTAAGTATAATTGTCCTTTAAAAGTTCCACATAAAGAAACAGCATTGTGCAGTGCTGCATGATGAGGATAATAAATTGATCTGATTCTGACAAACGAATGGTCAGTAATGGCCGAACAAAGGTAACATCTAATATTTTGGCTCGATTGACCGAAACACTGAAATGTCAGTCGGACTGAATTATTGGATGGGGTGTTCCCAGCTTTAGACACTGACACTTCCTATGAGGAAGTAAGACTGTGAAAAGTGTTACAATTTCCTATTTACAAATATGACAGGAAAAAAAATCGAAAGTGAAATTAATTCTTAGGAGAAAGGTAAGCGGAAAAATAACCAAAGACTGACAACATAAGCATTGAAAACATCTGTTAAATTATAATATATCTACTGCACATGTATAACCTATTAACAAAAAAAAATATTTCAATTACTCAGAGAGGAATACTAATGTAAAATGCAATGCAAAAGATATCTGTGTTATTGTAGCTAACTCATTCATGAAAGGGAGGTTATGTAGACAAAGCAAGAAATAAGTAAATGTAGCTGGACGTTTTCTTATCTCCCAAGATAAATATGAACGTTTGATGAATGAAATCCCTTGTATCAACACAAGAAATATTACTGCTCGTGTTTAGTTATTCGCATAATGTTCAAAGTTATCGCAAGATTGGAATCAGAGTAGATTTCTTTTATTTAATGGCAAACATTACATGTTTTGTGATAAATGTGCTTTTCCTTTAAAGGGAAATGTCCACCCCCAAATCTAAAATTTTCCCAAGTGCTAGACCGACAATGCCTATGAACAGAAATTATTGTTGATTTATTACCACTGCCTTCTATAGTTCAAATTGTGCAACTAAAGGTGCGCATAAATTAGTACTTACCCACAGACTGATCCATGGCATCCAATATTTCCGGAACCGCCTTTCCTTTTTTTCTTTGCGACCAACATATGATCTTAAAATGAATGGGGCCAGACGAGACCCTTCAATCATATGCCAATCACAAAGTAGAACGGGAAAGGCGTTTCCAGAAAAATGTATTGAATTTTGCGGATTGGTCGGTGGGTAAGTACTAATGTATGGGCACCTTATCTCACACAAATGGGAATCTTTTGTGCTTGAGAACACACTATAAAAGAGAGCTGCAGCTAAAATATCAATGATCTTAAAGAGCAAGTTCACCTATCAAATGGAAAATTGTACATAGATAAATCACCCCCAAACCCCAAAACTGCAATAGTTAGAAAACAAAGCGATGTAAGTATAACCTGAAATGCTGCCTGATCTTGTTATTTCTCTTTCCGCTTGCTGGTTCTTCCAGTTAGCAGCTGGCAGTCATGGAGCAAAGTTATATCAATCAGAATCATCAGAAGCAGAATAATAAAAAAAAAAAAACGGAGTTATAAAAGGCAGAGTACCGTCGGGTACCAAAGTCTGTAATCGAGAAATCCACCTCGACTCGACTTGGAGAAGTCTTTTCGATCTATCACCCTCCATGGGTGGTACGTGATCAAATACCATGCATTTCAATGAAGATAGACTATGCCCTAGTGACTTGAGAGACGTGGTAGGGACGTGGTAGGGTCCGTAGGAGGCGCCCGTTTGGTACTACAATAGACTCTTCTGGAGATTCGAGTCATTCAGATATGGAATCATCATTGGATGATAGGCAAATGGGCGCCCAAGGGACTACTACACAGGTCCCTTTTCACGGGAGAGTGACAAGGTCCAGAAATATAGGAGGCAGAGGAGATACATCCGGAGGGGAGGCCATAAAAGTAAGAGGCAGGCCACCTCGAAAGAAGTAAATATATTTAATTTGAGTCGACATGTTCTCTCCTCGGATGAGGAGACTCTTTTGAGTAAAGGCCTTTCTTTCATCCCTATGTCTGGAGCCAATGAGTTCCAATTTGATGTGGATCTTTATAAATTTCAAAGGAGGCTTAAACTCAAAGAGTTTTTTACCAGAAGCTCTACTGAAAAGGCAGCTATGGAGTTGTTTAAACCAGCTAGTACATTTGAGCCGGTAAACACTCCTCCAGGTATTAAAGTGTTTACTCAACTTTTGCAGACAGATGTACATAGACTTATAAAAGAACACAAGAGGCCTTATGATAATCTTACCAAGCCACAACGTGATGCGATTAATACGTTGCGGGCTGATCAAGATTTGGTCATACGCCCTGCTGATAAGGGCGGTGCAGTGGTCCTTTTGGATCGCTCCTACTATGTGTCGGAGTTATTGGCACAACTGAACGATACGTCTACGTATCGGAGATGTGGCAAGAATCCGGTATGTGAAACCAAGAAACTGGTTGATACAGTGGTTACTCAGGGTGTACAGGCCGGATGGATCACTGAAAGAGAAGGTCGGTTTCTTATGACCGAATTTCCGGTTTGCCCGATAATCTATACGCTACCCAAAGTACATAAGTCACTCCAGAGTCCTCCAGGGAGACCCATTGTGACGTCACATGGATCTCTCCTCAAATTGTTCAAGACCGCATCTGGAATTGGGACCACCTTATACAGGAAACCAATTGACAAAAATTCAGTACTTCTTGGCACTAGTTGCCATCCTACGAGATCTAAATATGCTATTGCGTATAGTCAATTCCTGAGAACATTGCGTAACAATACAGATAACTCCAGGGCTGAGGCCCAATTAGATGAAATGTTTCAAAGATTTTGTGAGAGGGGATACGACCCAGACCAACTTTGCCATCAGTTGCATAGGGCATGCGACTTTCACCGCTGTGATCATTTACCGAAAACTACATGTAATAATCTGAAGGACAAGATTTGTGTAAATTTTTGTTCCACTTACACTCTTTGATTAACCACAGGTGGGACTTGATCAGCGGTGATAGATCGTTGCCCTTTGATAATGTTAATAGAAGGGGCAGAAATTTGGCTAATTTACTTGTCTGCAATGATATTGCTAAGACAAAAAAGTGGACACCAATGTCCAGAGTGTTTGGCAAACCAAAAAGAAGAATGGGTGTTTTAGATGCCCTAATTGCATTACATGTAGCTCAATGCTGACTGGTCAAAAATTCACACATCCCAGAGATACAAGGATAAAGTCTAAAGTGCACAGTGCCATACTATGATAAATCATACACAGTAATGACTAACAGAGGTGTATCAAAATGAATCCTATAATTAAAACAGAGTATACAACATATATACTTATCGTCCTGTGCATGACTCAAACACTTAGAGGTATAGGCAATCCAGGAGGTGCGAGCACAGGTTATCCCTTGTCAAACAATGAGAGCTACTAAGTCTGAAACGGTGGGTGGATTGGTCCCCTGACGCGTTTCACCCGGTACCCGGGCTTTCTCAAAAGGTACACAGCGTGGTGTTCCCCCAGTACAGATTTATAGGACTCAGTGTAAAGCACGTTCAGTCCATATACGTCGATACGTAATGCGTTTCAGATGCACAGCGACGTCAAAGTGCGTCCGCTAAAAACAGACTCGCGTGCATATGTTACAGAATGGCGAAACATTCTGGCCAAACGGGCATGCGCTGTAGCCGCATATGCAGACCAAAAGTAGAATAAAACTATGGAGGGGAGCTACACCTATCTGAAACCATTCAAGTTTTGGACCACCAACCATCTGCAACCGATGCCCACATACAATAATACAAAGGGTATATACATGTATCTATATACAACGTATTTCATCCACAACATTAAGACCTCAACCTAATGAAATAGAAATGGCAACAATATAAACAGTATAAGATTCAACCAAATGCCCGAGACCCAGGGGTTTTGCCCAGCAATTACAAACAAAAAATTTGGGGAGCAGCAGACACATATAATGAGTAGTAGGGTTGAGTGTTCAATTTTGTCCCCTATTTAGATGAAAGTAATGACTAGAAAAATGATGGATTTATCCAAAGAGGGTATCTGGGTAGCTGACCCCTAATTGGTAAGTTCTAAATTCTACCATTGTATGTAAAAGAGGAAAAAGGGGGGGCCCCCATTTTTAGAATATATCCTTGGTTCCAAATATCGAAGCCAGTGACTCTCTAGCTTTGAGGTACAATTTCATCCAGTATCAGTGCCACCAGAAAGGACCATCCCTGTAGTCCATGTAAGTAGCTCAAGTGAACTGTATTGAATTCCGGCAACTATTGTAAATTGACTCTAGTAGTTAATCCAGGTAAGTATCCTAGAATCCATTATAGATAGACTCTTCTAGAGTTAATCCAGGTAAGTATCCCAGAATCCATGAATATGGTTTGTTAGTTTCTATGCATAGCCTACTCTGTAGGTATGTGGAGGAAGCGTTGCTGTGAGTGCATAGCCGAAGATCAAGATGAGATAGGAGGAAGTCTAGAGGAAGTGGGTCAAGTCCAATTCTTCATTGATGCCCCCGGCGGGCAAGGCTGGATAGTAATAGATCCACCTAGCTTCCGCTTTTAGCAACAGATTGTGAGGCTCCCCTCTTTTATGTTGGTTTTCACCTGTTGTAAAACAAAACAAGAGAGATACCATTAAAGGGCATGTCCACCCCCAAAAACTATAATCCCACCATGTAGTTAATCCTTACCTCACATCCCAGCTCCATAGGGTTCTCCTGTAGACCCCCCCTAAAGTCCCAAAAACAGTCCACCAGGAGGCTAGGGGCTCTGCCTGCTACCTTGCCTCGTTAGATATTGTCATGCGTACTGCAGCCCTTCTCCCCCCTCCTCCCCCTCCCTCTCCCTCCCGTTCTTACTATCCCCCCTAGCGTAAAAGCCTTTTAATATGCTGCTCCCCCATGTTGGTAGCCCCAACGCATGGTTAGTATTTTCCAAAAGCTCCCCAAAATTTACTACCTCTCCTCTTTCCTCCGCTGCACTGAATGACCGGCAACCGCGTCCGTGATTGGCTGCCGTTCAGCCATCACAGACGCGACTGCGGGTCCCGCCCCTTGCTTGGCATTCTCGCAAGCAGAGGGCCGGCAGTGCAGCGGAGGAACGAGGGGAGTAAGTAAGAGTTTGGGGGCTTTTGGGAAAATACTAACCATGCAGTTGGGGTACCAGACAGGGGGGAGCAGCATATCAAAAGTAATTTTTAAGGGTGGACATGCCCTTTAACCCTTCCTCCATGAGTGCTAGGAAGTGGTTGAGCCACACTAGAGATGGATTCCCATCCCTACTATCCCTCAATGCTAAACGTATATTGGACAAATGATTTGACAATGCTGCCTTTAATTTTTGCATAGTCTTTCCAACGTAATTGGAGGGCATATACTACATTCTAGTATCACAGTTAAATAAACATGCAGCTTAAAATTTTTAGACCATCCGAATCCATGATCTTATCCCCTAACCATATATGACAGAAGTGACATTCCCACATGGGTAAGTACCCTGTAACTTTGCCCTCTACAAGATAGTGAGGTTCTCTGAAAGTGACTACTCGTCAAAATATCTCTAGATTTACCCCTTTGGTCGTTATCGAGGGTTTATTGGGTATAAATCCAGCTACCACAATCATCATTTAAGAGATATGCCAGTTCCTTTCCAGGGCTTGTCTAATCTGCATATGTCCAGTGGTTATAGGTGGTAATAAATCTGTCTTATCCTAGACTGCCTAACCCTTGGCTTGAGTAGGTCTACCTGTTTAAACTTTTGTGCATGTGCCTTATTGAACTTCAATAATGCCTTAGGGTAACCCCCTGTTGATGAAACGTTGTTCAAGCTCATGACATAATTTGAGATGCAGTGCAGTTCCTCCGAACTCTTAGAAACTGCCCTTTAGGGATTCCCGTTAGTAGAGCATATGGATGTGCACTATTGTAGTGTAATTGCTGTATTTTCATACAGTTCAGTCTCTAATCACCCTGGTGTTTTTTTTACCTTTATATCCAAAAAGGTTGCTTCAGTCTCAGAGATTTCACAGGTTAGATGGATGGATTTGTTATTGTTATATTAAGATCTTAATGAAGTCCTTTGCTAATTCCTTGGTACCACTCCAGAGGATGAACACGTCATCAAAAAAACGTACCCATAGATCTACATAGGCAGAAGAAGATAAAATCGTCACAGAACACGAACTCGCGTTCCCACCACCCAAGGAAGAGGTTAGCATATGAGGGCGACATTTTGCGCCATTGCCGTACCCCTCCTCTGAATGTAGTAGGTGTTATCAAACAGGAAGTAGTTGTGGAATAGTATAAATTTTAAAAAGTAATTACCGTTCCGGTTTTGTCCTTCCCATTCGTCGTTCATATCCAAAAAAATCGGCAGGCTTCTATGCCCGTTTCATGGTCGATGTTAGAATATAGGGACTCCTCAACATCACATGTTATTAAAATATGTCCTCTTCTACTGGTTTTCGTGTATCTTGAGATAAATCTGCTGTATCCCGGAGATATGAGTCTAGTTGAAACACAAAGGTTGCAGAAAACTATCTCATTAAGCATAAATTCATTTAGACTGTCTATACCAGATATAGCCTACCTGGTGGCCATCGGATGTTCTTATGTACTTTGGGGAGCATTGTAGAACGTCGACGTCTTGGGGTGGTTCCTCTATAAAGAAACCTTGCTTCCTCCATGGTGATGTCACCTCCTCTAGGGCATCGTCCAGTAGATTCATCAATCTTTTCTGAAAAATATGTGTAGGATTAGATGGGAGGGGGGTATAATTCTCCTCTTACCAAGTTGTTTTTAGCCTCTATCAAATAAGAGTGTTCAGGCCATAGAACACACATTCCCCCCTTTGTCAGACCTCTTTATCACAAGATCTTTCATATCCTGTAGCTCCTTTATGGCAATTCGCTCTTTGGCTGTAATATTAGATGAATCGCCACCTGCTACCATCCGTCTACATTCTTCCGTATACATTTGTAAATACATCAAGCAGGGAAATTCAGAAAATGAGGGACAAAAGGTGGATTTGGGCTTAAATACCTTTTTAATGTCTAAGTCCCTGGAAGGAGTCATATCTTTCGGTATATCTTCCCCATTTAGTGTTGTCATTTCGGAATCCATGGTAATAGAAACTTCTCATGTAACAACTGTTTTTCTTTGAAAAAAGCTTTTAAGGCTAGTCGTCTACAGAAGAGGGAGATGTCCTTCTGTAATGTAAAATTATCAAGGGTTGAGAAGTGCAGAAGGATAACCTTAGATGTACACTATTGGGAAGGGTTGAGCACAACAGTAGATAGATTGATTACCTGTAGGTATCCAGCCTTGCCCCCGGGGGCACAATGAAGAATTGGACTTAACCCCCTTCCTCTAGACTTCCTCCTATCTCATCTTGATCTTCGGCTATGCAACATACAGCACGCTCCTTCAATACCACAGAGTAGGCTATGCATAGAACCTACAAACCATATTATGGATTCTGGGATACTTACCTGGATTAACTACTAGAAGAGTCTATCTATAATGGATTCTAGGATACTTACCTGGATTAACTACTAGAGCATTTACAATAGTTGCCGGAATTCAATACAGTTCAACTTGAGCTACTTACATGGAACAGGGATGGTCTTTCTGGGATGCACTGATACTGGATGAACATTGTACCTCAAAGTAGAGAGTCACTGGCTTCGATATTTGGAACCAAAGGATATATTCTAAAAATGGGGGCCCCCCCCTTTCCTCTTTTACATACAATGGGTAGAATTTAGAAGCTTACCAATTTAGGGGTCAGCTACCCAGATACCTCTCTTGGATAAAATCCATAATTTCTAAGGAGTTACTTCATCTAATTTTTTATACCCATATTGACTTATTATATGTGTCTGCCCCAAGATTTTTGTATTGCTGGGCAAAACCCCTGGTCTCAGGGCATATTGGTTGAATCTTATACTGTTTATATTTTTGCCATTTCTATTTCATTATGTGTGAGGTCTTATGTTGTGGATGAAATACGTTGATATAGATTACATTGTATATACCCTTTGTATTATTGTATTGTGGGGCCATCGGTTGCAGATGGTTGGTGGTCCAAAACTTGAATGGTTTCAGATAGGTGTAGCTCCCTCCATAGTTATTATTCTACTTTTGGTCTGCATATGCGCTACAGCGCATGGCGATTTGGCCAGAAGTGTTCGCCATTCTGTAACGATATGCACGCGAGTCTGTTTAGCGGACGCACTTTGACGTCGCTGCGCATCTGAAACGCAATTACGTATCGACGTGATTACGGACTGAACGTGCTTTACACTGAGGCCTATATATCTGTACTGGGGGAACACCACCGCTGTGTACCTTGAGAAAGCCGGGTACCGGGCGAAACGGTCAGGGGGACCAATCCACCCACCGTTTCAGACTTAGTAGCTCTCATTGTTTGACAAGGGATACCTGTGCCCGCACCTCCATGGATTGCCTATACCTCTAAGTGTTGAGTCATGCACAGGGACAGATAAGTATATTGTTGTATACTCTGTTTAATATTAGGATTCATTTTGATACACCTCTGTTAGTCATTACTGTGTGAGGATTTATCATAGTATGGCACTGTGCACTTAGACTTTATCCTTGGCTATTTGAACTTTGTATATGAGATGCTGCTATTTGTAAATTATATATTTTAATGGTTTTTAAACTATTCCGTCTTGCACATGATACAGTCCCATAACGTATGTGTGTGTACATACTTCAATAAAGGAATGTAAATACTTTTTTCACCGATTAATTAGTGAGTGCTGCGACTTTCTTTTTTCTTCATTTGAATACTTTAGTCTGTTTTGCTATGTCGTTCAGCACCCCCCTTCTCTATCGACTATTATTTGGGGACTCGACTAGTGCCATACCTCCATCTCTATTTATATTGTCTGAGCAGCACTCACTGGACTTGTAAGTAGAAAAACAGTCTTTATTCACATCAAACGCGTTTCAGCCCTGCTCACGGCCGTCATCAGGACGAATAGCACCCATAGGTGATCACCTTTAAATACCACCCACCATATTACTTACCCCACCCACCACGAGTTATCCCATAGTGCACATGATACAACTTAATTAAAGTATTTGCTTGTGGCATTATATGGTTAACATTTAATTAGTTGTATCAGTGTGCACTATGGGATAACTCTGTGGTGGGTGGGGTAAGTAATATGGTGGGTGTATTTAAAGATGATCACCTAGTGGGTGCTATATCGTCCTGATTGACTTTTTACATATATTTAACAGTTGTATTTTGTGTGGCAATTTATGGTTAACAACTGTTAAAATATATGTAAAAAGTCAATGACCGTACATGTTTGTGAAATAGTTAGTAACACCATATAGTTTGGCAGTGCTAGTATTGGCAAAAAACCTGAGTTAGGTCATTCATAAAGACAAAGTAGCAAAAGCACTTCATTTGTTCCATCACAGGATAAAGTAGAAATGATTGGTAACACAGTATAATTTGCACAAACAAGTATTGACAGCCAGCCTGAGTGAATCGCTCATAAGAAACAATGTAACAACAACTGCTCATTTAATCCACTAGGGGATAAGGTCTGGAGTCTATGTTATCCATCTAGCCTCCTTTTGCAATATATCTTATCCTTGTCACCTGGCACAACTCATTTGTTCATCAGATAGACCATCTTGATCATACAAAACGAGACTAGGAGCTGTGAGCTTCTTTTTTAAAATGTCTGCGACTGACAATTCGCCAAACTTACTTGTGATGCAACCAGCATCTTTGGCCAACAGGGCATTCCTAATGATGCGCGATGGTTAGCCATGCGCTCTTTGAACATCGTTTTGGTTTTGCCGACATAATATAGTCTGCAAGGACAACAATAAATAAATTATGTTCCTGCTCGTGCAGGTAAACACGTTGTTTAATGGTAAATTTAGTCCCATCTCTGGGATGTGTGAATTTTTGACCAGTCAGCATTGAGCTACATGTAATGCAATTAGGGCATAAAACACCCATTCTTCTTTTTGGTTTGCCAAACACTTGGACATTGGTGTCCACTTTTTTGTCTTAGCAATATCATTGCAGACAAGTAAATTAGCCAAATTTCTGCCCCTTCTATTAACATTATCAAAGGGCAACGATCTATCCACCGCTGATCAAGTCCCACCTGTGGTTAATCAAAGAGGGTAAGTGGAACAAAAATTTACACAAATCTGTCCTTCAGATTATTACATGTAGTTTTCGGTAAATGATCCACAGCGGTGAAAGTCGCATGCCCTATGCAACTGATGGCAAAGTTGGTCGGGTCGTATCCCCTCACAAAATCTTTGAAACATTTCATCTAATTGGGCCTCAGCCCTGGAGTTATCTGTATTGTTACGCAATGTTTCTCAGGAATTGACTATACGCAATAGCATATTTGATCTCGTAGGATGGCAACTAGTGCCAAGAAGTACTGAATTTTTTGTCAATTGGTTTCCTGTATAAGGTGGTCCCAATTCCAGATGCGGTCTTGAACATTGGAATTGTGACATGTAGCTCAATGCTGACTGGTCAAAAATTCACACATCCCAGAGATTCACAATCCCAAATTGTTCAAGACCGCATCTGGAATTGGGACCACCTTATACAGGAGGGACGCCTGCAAAGCATCGACTCCATAGAATGGCCATTCCTGATAGAAACCCTTAAAAAATTTGGCTTCGGACAACAGTTTATCAAATGGGTCAGGCTGCTGTACGCGGCCCCCAAAGCCAGGTTATGGCCAAGGGAAACCTATCACCTATATTTTTACACTAGCAAGAGGCACACGCCAGGATGCCCAGTCCCCCTAACCTATTTGCCCTACATTGAACCCTTGCAATACAACTACGAGCAAAACCACACCATACGGGGACTCAGAATAGGACAACATATTGAAAAGTGGGGTTATACGCAGACGACTTAATTTTATTCTTGAAAACACCCACCCCTCCCTAACAAATGCAATCAACCTTATCAATAACTTTGGCACCTATTCTGGCCTACTAATCAATTGGGACAAATCAACATCTACCCCCTCGACAACATCCCCACCAGAACACATGGAAACAACCCCAATACCCATAGTTAAACACTTCAAATACCTGGGATGAAATAACCAAATCTCCACAGCAATTTTACTCAATAAACATATACCCCTAGGGAACACACAAAAAATAAGCTATAGCATGGAGGCACGTCCCCTTTAACCTGGGGAAGAATCAAACTGATCAAAATATTTCTACTTCCAAAAATCCTCTATACACTACACCACTCCTCAAATATATCCCCAAAATCCTTCTTCTAAAACTAAACTCCCTCCTCTCCTCCTTTATCTGGAATCACAAAAACAAAGACAAAATACACTACACTCCAAGCTCCCAAAGAGGCGGGAGGCCTAGCCCACCTAATTTTCAGCTATAATATTGGGCCTCTCAATTATCGCATCTACAAAGTTGGGTTAACCCCAATACTCCCCCTACACCCCAGACGCCATGCTGTGTGAATACCTGACCGGACCATTATGGCATACATGACAACCCCAAACCACACATAATAGGAAAGGCACAATGATACACAGAAGGCTTGTAAGATATGCGCAACTCACCAACAATTTGCTACACATATCTGGACTTCACAGCCATACCCTCTCTCGAGAAATAAAACCCTCCCATTCTGAGAAACTGGCAGGAGCCAAGCGATGGGATGAGTGGGAATACGCACCCTAGGAATATAATACAAGGGGGACAAAGTGAGGCCATTTCAAGAACTGCAGGAAACCACAAAATCCCGAACACACACCACTTCCGCTATCTGCAACTAAACACATGCAATCCAAGCTATCTTCCCAAACTCACTAAACCAGATAACTAAGCACCCAATATGGAGTGATACGCACTCAAGGTCTAAGGGGGGTTCATACAGACTATATACATGCCTACTCAACGCCAAATCCTCAAACATCAACATTAATTATTAAACAAAATGGGCGATTGCCTGGGGGATATATCAGAGGACCAATGGAACGAGGGTACTCAGTTCACAACAATGACGCTTCCCCCGCAGCCAACAATAAGCTAATACAATTCAATACTTCACCAAATGTACTATACAACCAAGCAACTCAAACATATGAAGCAGTCTAATCACACACGCTGTCCCAAGTGTCAACTACAAAGTGCAGACTTTACTCACCTCATATGGGAATGTCCAAAAGTATATACTTTCTGGCAAGAAGTGGTCGGCATCCTTGCCCCCCTTACCCCACACCCTATTCAAACACGGGGAAGCCCTTGCATATTTGGATAATAGATGAAGAGATGTGGTCTAGACACGAGAGGGCCTTCCTGCAGGCGGCATTATTCTATGCACGGAAAACATAGTATTGAGGTGGCTCTCACACAAGGAAACCAAAAAACCAAGAAATGGGCAAAAATAATAAACAACGACCTCCCCAAGTAAGTGCTGTATCAACACAGGAACTGCATTGAGAAATTTAATAAAATTGGGGGAACTGGTAGACTCGCCCTCTACGATAATCTAAAATACCTAGCCCAACGCCTATACTGGCACATCGACAAACACAGCAGAGGCCCCTTGGGCCTGCGGGCGGTCCTGAGCGGCTGGGGCCACGGGGATGGAAAAGGCGAGGCCGACCAGACCAGACAGGTTTTAGAAGTTAAACAGTTTATTAGTTAATAAGTTTTTAATAAGGAATGTATAACCAATGAAACAATTACAAAGAAAGAACCAGTATGGAAACTGTGTACTAAAAGGCACTATGTAAAACTGATTTATGTACCATCTTCTGTAAAACAATGGTTTGAAATGCAAAATATTCATTGGTCACAATCAATAAAAAGTATTAAAAAAAAAAAAAATGCCTCATTTCAATCTATAAATAAATCCATGCTAGCAGCACTTACTCTGATGTGTTTGTGTTGCTGCATGACTTCAATCCAAAAAAAAAAAAAAAAGCCAAAAGGGCTGGAGGGAAGTGAGAGAGCCTGTTGTATGGATCCAGTGGGTAAGAATGAGAAATGCAAAAGTTTGCTAATCGTATTGAAGGACCTTCGAGACTGGGGTTACCTTGAAGTGGTTGGAAGGTTTTTCATTCATGTGATCTAATGTGATTGTATGGGGCCTAGGAATGTGCATTGATTATCTTTTCTATGTTTGTATATATATATATATATATATACACACAAAAATCACAGATGATCAATCAGCATAGATACTTGCCCGGGTGCTGTCCCATAGTATACAAAAATTCCAAAACATCAGCGCACTCACAGGTCTTCCATCAGAAAAAATATTTTATTCACAGATCGACATGTTTCGACCACAACTGGTCGTCATCAGGATTAATTACTCCCCCTACTTCCCAAGCTTAAATAGGCCCCACAGGACCCACCCCCACCACACCTAGTTACCAGCATATATAATAAATAACCACCAACACTAAAACCAAATAGAAACCTTAAAACACTTACTAAAACAGTGAAGCCACACAATAAAAACAAACAGATTCCTTACCCGCATTGGAGAGCATCCATGGCTCCTGTTGCCCGCCGGAACCAAATCATATAGGGAATCCCAGTGAGACAAATCCCCATACACTTAGCCGGGCCGCTAACGCTTCCGCAAACCAGCAGTGACGCGAGATCACGTGGTATGCGAATCGGACGTGATAGGAAAAAGGACAAAGGGGGAGAAGCGGAGCAAAACAGTACATGGAGCGTTGTCAACCAGACCACGCCCCAGGCAATCCATAACATAAAACGAAGAGGGAAATCCATGGCAAACTAATGCTGCACACTAGTCCCAAATAAGAAACTCCACCAAATTGGACCCCCAACCGCAGGTGCCCATAAAGGCAGGCAAACAGGAGAAACAAGTATGCTCCCCAACCATAAAAAGTGCTAATATATAATATACATGTACACTTATGGAAATAGATTACCAAATCATTACTAAATCATG
The DNA here is from genome assembly GCA_019447015.1 of Hymenochirus boettgeri. NCBI lineage: Eukaryota > Metazoa > Chordata > Amphibia > Anura > Pipidae > Hymenochirus > Hymenochirus boettgeri. Next base: position 54,302,216 of record CM033471.1, on the reverse strand, counting down.
TATTCTCAAATATCTCAACCCAAAGGGGACATAAAATAAAGAATGGTAAAAAGTCATAATTAAACATGAAATCATCTATCTTTGTATCATACCACAAAATCAATACATGTAAATACAGAGGAAAAGAGGTAATAGCAAAGTTATATCAATCAGAATCATCGAAGCAGAATAATAAAAAAAAAAAAAACGGAGTTATAAAAGCAGAGTTACAGTCGTGGTACCAAAGTCTTAATCGAGAAATCCACCTCGACTCGACTTGGAGAAGTCTTTTCGATCTACACCCTCCATGGGTGGTACGTGATCAAATACCATGCATTTCAATGAAGATAGACTTGCCCTAGTGACTTGAGAGACGTGGTAGGGACGTGGTAGGGTCCGTAGGAGGCGCCCGTTTGGTACTACAATAGACTCTTCTGGAGATTCGAGTCTTCAGATATGGAATCATCATTGGATGATAGGCAAATGGGCGCCCAAGGGACTACTACACAGGTCCCTTTTCACGGGAGAGTGACAAGGTCCAGAAATATAGGAGGCAGAGGAGATACATCCGGAGGGGGGGCCATAAAAGTAAGAGGCAGGCCACCTCGAAAGAAGTAAATATATTAATTTGAGTCGACATGTTCTCTCCTCGGATGAGGAGACCTTTTGAGTAAAGGCCTTTCTTTCCTCCCTATGTCTGGGCCAATGAGTTCCAATTTGATGTGGATCTTATAAATTTCAAAGGAGGCTTAAACTCAAAAGAGTTTTTACCAGAAGCTCTACTGAAAAGGCAGCTATGGAGTGTTTAAACAAGCTAGTACATTTGAGCCGGTAAAACACTCCTCAGGTATTAAAGTGTTTACTCAAACTTTTGCAGACAGATGTACATTGACTTATAAAAGAACACAAGAGGCCTTATGATAATTTACCAAGCCACAACGTGATGGGATTAATACGTTGCGGGCTGATCAAGATTGGTCATACGCCCTGCTGATAAGGGCGGTGCAGTGGTCCTTTTGGATCGCTCCTACTATGTGTCGGAGTTATGGCACAACTGAACGATACGTCTACGTATCGGAGATGTGGCAAGGAATCCGGTATGTGAAACCAAGAAACTGGTTGATACAGTGGTTACTCAGGGTGTACCGGCCGGATGGATCACTGAAAGAGAAGGTCGGTTTCTTATGACCGAATTTCCGGTTTGCCCGATAATATTACGCTACCCAAAGTACATAAGTCACTCCAGAGTCCTCCAGGGAGAACCATTGTGACGTCACATGGATCTCTCCTGAAAACCATTGGCTCAATTTATTGATCACTATCTACAACCTGCTGTAAAAAAGATGAGCTCATACTCAGGGATTGTGGCCATCTTATTGAAATCTTGTCTGAACTTAAGGGTTCAGAGTAATAGGGTATTAGTTACGGCTGATGTTGGTATCCTCTATACGGTGATTCCCTAACAGGAAGGGAATGATGCGTGTAGGCAGGCATTGGGACAATAGGACATGTTGGGCCAGTGGAATACCTTATGGAATGCTGCAGTTGGTGTTGGCTAATAACCATTTTCGATTCCAAGAGGAATATTTTGTACCGTGCAAAGGCACAGCAATGGGGTCGAAGTTGGCGCCGTTTTGCTAACCTATACATGCAGCAATTCGAACAAAGAACATCTATGCCCATTTGGGATCCAGAGTATGCCTGTATAAGCGGTATTATAGAGGACATGTTCTTGATATGGGATGGTGATATCTTATCGATACAGGAGAGAATTCAGACCATTAATGATTCGGACACTCCCATTAAACTAACATGTAGGTCGATGAGAATGAAATTGAGTTTTTGGATCTCAAGGTGTTTAAAGTGGGTGACAACCTTGGTACTACCCTGTTTCGTAAAAACACTGACGTAATATGGTGCTTCACGCATTAGCTTCCATTCTCCGGCGTTGGTCAAAGCTATACCATATACGCAAATATTGAGGACACTACGTAATAACAGTGAAGATGACCAGGCTGAAATACAGTTAAGGGAAATGACAGGTCGCTTTTTGGACAGGGGTTACTCAGAGAGTGTGCTAAACAACAGCTTACCAAAGCCCTTGTCACCATAGCTATGGGTCATAAGTCTAAGGAGGAGGGACAATTAAGTATGACTTTTCCCATAGATTATTCTGTATGTAGTTCTGACTAACATGCAGGGGAATAGTTTATGGGACATTATCACCAAGGATCCCAACTTGCCTTTTGAACAACAGAACTTCGGATAGCACATCGTGTGTGGAAAGAGCCTTCGGAATATGCTTGTGAGGACGGATCTTAGGAAACAGCCGATTGGAGATGTGACTCTTTTGGGTGGTGCTGTTAGGCCCGGGTGCTATCGATTGTCCCAACTGTGTTGAACTGTGGACATATGTAACAGGAAAGGATTTTCTCACCCAAGGACTGGCAAACGTATTAAGATCAATTTTAGACTAACCTGCACGAGTGCTATTGTGGTTTATTTTTGATTTGCCCATGTGCATTGGTTTATGTAGGCAAGACTGTGAGCAGTTTTCGCGAACGTTTTGCCAATCACCGTAGCGCTATTAGGGCAGCATTGTCCAACCAATCGATGGAGAAAAAGATTGGAAAGTTCGGTGATCAAACAGTGGCTAGGCACTTCAAGTCACTAGGGCATAGTCTATCTTCATTGAAATGCATGGTATTTGATCACGTACCACCCATGGAGGGTGATAGATCGAAAAGACTTCTCCAAGTCGAGTCGAGGTGGATTTCACGATTACAGACTTTGGTACCCGACGGTCTCAATGAAGTGAATAACTTGGGTTGCTTTTTATAACTCTACTTTTTATAACTTTGCTGTTTAGAACTCTGCCTTTTATAACTCCGTTTTTCTTTTTTATTATTCTGCTTCTGATGATTCTGATTGATATAACTTTGCTATTACCTCTTTTCCTCTGTATTTACATGTATTGATTTTGTGGTATGATACAAAGATAGACAATTTCGATGTTTAATTATGACATTTTACCATTCTTTATTTTATGTCCCCTTTGGGTTGAGATATTTGAGAATACATGATTTAGTAATGATTTTTGGTAATCTATTTCCATAAGTGTACAGTGTATATTATATATTAGCACTTTTTATGGTTGGGGAGCATACTTGTTTCTCCTGTTTGCCTGCCTTTATGGGCACCTGCGGTTGGGGGTCCAAATTTGGTGGAGTTTCTATTTGGGACTAGTGTGTCAGCATTAGTTTGCCATGGATTTCCCTCTTCGTTTTAGTGTTATGGATTGCCTAGGGGCGTGGTCTGGTTGACACGCTCCATGTACTGTTTATGCTCCGCTTCTCCGCCCTTGTGTCCTTTTTCCTATCACATCCGGCAGTTCTGTTTGGCCATATGATAGGTTCGCATACCACATGATCTCGCGTCACTGCTGGTTTGCGGAAGCGGTAGCGGCCCGGCTAAGTGTATGGGGCTTTGTCTCACTGGGATGCCCTATATGATATTGGTTCCGGCGGGCAACAGGAGCCATGGATGCTCTCCAATGCGGGTAAGGAATCTGTTTGTTTTTATTGTGTGGCTTCACTGTTTTAGTAAGTGTTTTAAGGTTTTTATTTGGTTTTAGTGTTGGTGGTTATTTATTATATATGCTGGTAACTAGGTGTGGTGGGGGTGGGTCCTGTGGGGCCTATTTAAGCTTGGGAAGTAGGGGGAGTAATTAATCCTGATGACGACCAGTTGTGGTCGAAACATGTCGATCTGTGAATAAAATATTTTTTCTGATGGAAGACCTGTGAGTGCGCTGATGTTTTGGAATAATATATATTCTATATATATAGTATAGATATATATATATATATATTATATATATATCATATATATATATATATATATATATACACACACACACACACACACACACACACACACACACTAGCAAAAATGTGCCCGTTGATGCACAATGGAAATTATGTGTGTATGTTTTGCTATGTGTGGATATAGTGGATATAGGATCTTTACACAGGTATATTTTAAACTGTTACTCAGACAGTCACCAGATTCCAGAGGAAACAAATAGGATAATACTGCAGGTCTGAGAATAGACCCAGGCAATCCTGCCACACTGTGTGGGTGAAACTAAACATGCTAGGTTAATACTTATTAGTATTCACCACGGCAAGTGGTAATGGTTCCTCATATACTGTATTATAACAGAAGGTACCTCACAGCATCATGTTATTATAATAGCATTGCCCTAATAATCTAACATATAAACAAACATTTCTCATTCCCAGTTTACCTAAAGAAATGGATTTATCCTTTATATACTCTTTTATACAGATCTAATTGGAAAAAAATAGCTTCAGACCAATTTTTAATAATGGATAACTGCTTTTTATTTCAGTATTACAGTAAATCCTTGGTATACCTACCTGGCTTTACCACTAAACAAAAGGCTAAGGACTTGCAAGTCCCAACCATTAATAGTGGCTGACAATTTAAATTGTTCTAGCAAATCAGTCCACTACCTAGTTACCCCATCAAATGGATCAGGTTTAAAAATAGGTTTCGCAATTAGGCCTGGTAGAGCTACTGAGTCTAATTGGGGAATTTCATTTGCAGGTACAAGGACAGGAGGATTTAAATCAATGCTTTCAGTAGCCGCCCCCATAGCTTAATACAGAGAACAAATATACAGAGAAAACAGGGAGAATAAATGGTATTACCAGATCTGCTGGCACTAATTTGTATCAGATCACTTCTTTATTGAAGGATTATGGGTAGCAAGGCACACAGTGGGTTACTCTGGTGGTCTGACACAAAGCAGACAGTGCACATAAACAGTTTTCCCACATAACATATTCAGTAATCAGGGGTGTCCCTATCTATCATGCACCACTTTGAATATTGACCAGACCTGTATATTGTGTGTCCTTGTAAGTTGGTGTACACTTATCTGTTATCTCAGAGTTTGTATCCAATAAGGTAAATTGTCTGTCCAATTATCTATCCTCCCAACAGGTGGTAACAGGATCTTATACACACACAGGGTCTTATACATAGGATCTTGTGTTGCAGTAAATCTCTCTCCAAAGCACACAGCACAATCTACTTTCACTTTCTGTCCTCCTACCCAGAGAGAGCAGGGGTGTCTTGTATTTTTCACTGATACCACCTGCAGGCTGGAAGTGGTATATAAGGAGCCTTGGTGTATATGTCCATTACAATACACATCACATCCTGTGTAGCAGACAGAAACTTTTTTTGGATTACACTTCCTTTCACATGGAGCAGACACAGGGGTGTGGTTTAAGCTGCCATTTTACTTTTTGTTCCACCTTGTCTGTTTAAGATTGTCGCACATAACTTTTACATGCCTTTTGATTAATGTTAGGGAAAAGTAAGAGAGTGGCATCCTTATAGCCTTTAATTCTAGAACATTTATATGTAGCAACTTTTGCTCCTTTGTCCAAGAGCCTTGGATTGGATGGTTTCCTATATGAGCACCCCAGCCTAAAAGGCTGGCTTCTGAAAACATGACTAGAGGTTCTGAGTAAATAAAACTTTTTACTTGTTCTAAAGTTTTTTACTGATTTCCACCATTTTAGGGACTGTTTTACTTTTACAGGATGAAAACCTGTTGAAATAGATTTACATAATCCCTGTTCCATTGATGAATAAAACTTAGTTGGAATACTCTTAAATGAAACAAAGCCCAAGGCACTGCGTCTATTGATGCAATTTATAGGCCTAATAGTTCCATGCACATCTCTGCGGGAACAAAATGTACCGGAGATAGTCTTTTGATTAGATTTACGATTTTGATTCTTTTCTTGCAAAAAAGACCTTTCCAACCGACTTATCTATTATCACACCCAAGTGGTCTAATCTTTGAGTTGGACATAGGACACTTTTGCTTGTGTTTATTAACCAACCTAGTTTCTTTAGAAACAATTGTGTTAATTTCAATGAACTAAACTTTGTTTTTTCAGATCCTAATGTGAAAGCTTTTCTCCCCAGAATACCTACACATTGAAAGATTCTTCTCTAGTTATTTGCATTTAGTAGATATAAGTAATCGATTCTGTAACAAAGGAGGCTTCCATGTTGTTGCCAGTACAACTCATAACCCATGTTGGCTTCATAGAGTCACGCCCCCTGACCCCAGGATTCACTGTCTATGTGCCGAGTTTCTAGTTTATAAATGTACCTGCAATCACAGTTGAGTTGCTGGTGGCGCACCATGTAAATGCTGTGTGTTTAGGAACAAACAGACCAAGAAGTCACAAGTTCAAATCCCCTAGTTTACTTATGGAACAATATAACAGTCTACTGCCTGAGTTTAGTGCTTTTTTTGTTTGTTTTTTTCCATGTTTCTAGAAAAATATGAAGTTTCTACATATGTACAAACTTTATATATAGCAGCTCTGTTATTTATTTACCAACCAGCGTGAATTGCTGACAGTCTTCCAGTAGCAATACAAAATAGTGAACTGATTTTACTTGAATTTATTTCTATCGATTGAGAGTTCACCTGTGGCGTGTTCTGCTGGGTTGGGGGAAAAAATCAGACTATTGGGACACAGGTTCGATTCCCCATGTTCCCTTTTTTTGTTTTTATTATGTGTCTAGCAAAAGATAAAGACTCTACATATACTGGTCCATTACTTATTAGCCCTTGTGGCCTAGTGGTAGAAAGCTTTCTTTTTAGAAAGACACAGTATAGAAGGTTGCTGGTTCGATTACCCATACTTACTTTTATTTTTTGCTGAAATGTTAAATGTTCTGTTTCTTTCATCCATGCTAGCAAAGACATACACTGCAAAGATTACTTTTCTTTTTTGTATGTAAAGCATAGGAATTTATCATTGTTAGGGACAGGGGCATTTGTAATGTGTTTATACAAAAACTGCACTGATATCTGTGTTCTGTGTCAGAGGGAGGGATCTCTGAACTGTAACATGATTGGCTGTCAGATTCCAGGAAGCAAGACTGCAGTTTTCTGTGAAGTGTCCAGCGCACACTTAGCTGGGTGTTCCCAGATAAGGTGACTTATGGGAGCTGACCCTTAGTAAACACAGGTTATTTTCATAAATCACCCAGCATGCACAGCAAAGGGAGATGTAAGACGCAGCTTGTTGTTTGTTTGTGAATGTGCTCTGTCTATTGAGACAATGTTGTCTTGGGACTTTAGTTCTCCTTTAATCAAAGAGCCCTACGACCTACTACAGATAACGGAAAATCAAAACAATACTTACCGTGATTTTCTTTTCCTGGTCCTGAGACGTCAGTGGAAGTGCAATGGTTAAATACCTTTAAACCCCATGTGACAGGCCGGTTTCCAATAAATTGCTAGCTCTGCCCTCCTATCGCCGCGTCTTTGTCGACTGTATCTGTTGGAGGAATGTTTATACAAGAAGGGAGGGAGCTACTTCCACTGACGTCTCAGGACCAGGAAAAGAAAATCACGGTAAGTATTGTTTTGATTTTCCGTTTTCCCTGGTCCTTCCACGTCAGTGGAAGTGCATGGGATTTACCACGTAATATATGATTTAAGGGAGGGAGACCGCTTAGTTTTAACTCTATTTTATTTAACAGGTTTTGCTGCCTCCATAATTTTGGAAGCAAATTCAGCTTTCTGTTTGTCAATCACATCTAGTTTATAGTGTTTAATAAATGTGGACATCGAGGACCAGGTTGCTGCCCTGCAAATTTCCGAAGGCGTGACCTTTGCCTGGAATGCCCATGACGCCACCATCGCTCTGGTGGAATGCGCTGTTATTTTGTTTGGCATGATGCCTTCTGCCATTGTGTATGCTTGTTTGATTACATTTATGATCCAGGATGATATAGTTTGAGTTACTGGTTGTTGACCTATTTTAGGTCCTGTAAAATTAATAAACAGGTATTCCATTTTTCTGAAATCTTGTGTTTTGAGTAGATATTGCTTTAGTGTTCTACCTATGTCTAATTCGTTTTGTTCTGTTGCGTCTATTAGTGATGGTAGAACTATTTCCTGATTTATATGGAAGTTTGTAGCCACTTTTGGGATGAATTTTGCATCTGGTTTTAGTATTACATTGTTTCCCTGGAAAGTCAGATATGGTGGGACACACTTTAGTGCTCTAATTTCGGATATTCTCCGTCCCGATGCTATTGCTATTAAGAACATGGTTTTAAGTGTTATTTCTTTGATATCTGTTTGATCTATTGGTTCAAACGGTTCATGTTGGAGCATTTCTAGTACTTTTGTTAGGTCCCATGGAGGAACTGGAGACCTATATTGAGGTTTTAGATGTCTTACTCCTCTGAAGAATCTAATGACCATAGGTTCTGTTGCCTATTTTTTGCTAGTAACTGCAGATATGGCAGTTATCTGTCTTTTTAATGTAGCAATACTGAGTTATTTATCTAGGCCATCCTGTAGGAACTCTAGAATTGTGTCTACTTTTATTTCTTCTGTTTGTCTTCCTTTTCCTTCACACCAGTTTACGAACTTTCCCCATGACTTATAGTATGCGTCGGAAGTCGTTTTCTTTCTGGACGCCATTAAGGTATGTATCACCTTATCGGATAGCCCAGCCTCCTTCATGGGTTTGAGTTCAGTAGCCATGCCGTCAGTTTTAGTTGTTTCAGGTTGGGGTGAATTAGATTTCCCTGAGTTATTAGGTTGGGATTCATTGGTAAAAATATAGGTGGTACTTGTGCCAGCCTCTGTACCCAGGGGAACCAGGGTCTCCTTGGTCAAAATGGGAGGATGATAATTACTTGGGCTTTGTCTTCCTCTATTTTCCTGAGGGTCCTGTGGATTAAAGGTATCGGAGGAAAGACATACATTAGGTGTGGATTCCATTTTATGGAAAAGGCATTTGTGGCTAGTGCCTTGATGTCCGGGTATCTAGTACAGAATTTCGGTACTTTTGTATTCCCCCTTGTTGCCATAAGGTCTATTAGAGGTTTGCCCCATCTGTATGTTAGTTGATCGAATACAGATTGTTCCAGACTCCATTCTGTTGGACTGAACATGTGTCTGCTCAGTCTGTCTGCTTGTATGTTTTCCTTTCCTGGGATATGGATCGCCCTCAGTTGTTTTATTTTGTTTTCTGCCCAGTTGAATATTTCCTCTGTCTGGGACCAGAGACTCCTGCTCTTGGTTCCACCCTGTTTGTTCAGGTAGTATACTACTGCAATGTTGTCCGATTGAATTTGTACTGGTGCATTTTTGATCAGAAAATAAAACGCTTTTAGTCCTTGTAAGACTGCTCTCATTTCTCTGACATTTTGGTTCTGATTTTCCAGAACTGGTCCCATACCCCTTGAGTTTGTTGACCTTCGCAGCATGCTCCCCAGCCTAGGGGACTTGCGTCTGCTGTAATTGTGATCCAGGTATGGAAATAAATTTTCATTGGTTTGAAATTTTTTGTATGCGTCCACCATTCCATTTTGTTTCTGACTGTTAATGGAAGCAATATTATCTGGTTTGAAGGGTAGGGAGTCGAAGTTGAAGGTTGTTCGTCTCTATTGTTGTCCCCAAACATTGTTTTGTTTGGGATGGCGTCAGGCTCGATTTCTCCATGTTTATTAGCCAACCATGTTGGGTTAATGTTTCTTGAACATATGTTGATATTGTCAGTAGATTGTTCTTGTTTTGTGTTTTTATTAGGATATCGTCCAGATATGCAAAAATCTCTATTTTCTGAATCCTTAGGGATGCCATTAGTGGTGATAGAACCTTCGTGAAAGTGCGTGGCGATGATGATAGACCAAATGGCAGACATTTGTACTGGAAGTGACGGTTTAGGATGTAAAACCTTAAGTACTTCCTGTGCTTTGGATGTATCGGTATGTGGTGATAAGCATTCTGCAGGTCGATTTTGATCATCCAGTCTCCTTTTTGTATCTGATTGGTTATTGTCTTGAGTGTTTCCATCTTGAATTTGGGCAGTTTTATGAACTGATTTACAAATCTGAGGTCTAATATCGCCCTGAATGTTCCGTTCTTTTTCTTTTTGAGAAAAAGGGTGGAATAAATACCTTGTTTTTCCTGTTGGTTTGGGACTTGTTCTATGACTGACCCATCCAGAAGTTCCCGTAGAATTCTGTTCAACTCCAGTGTGGCTTGTTTTTTCTTTGGATTTTGTGATGATATGAATCTTTTTTTCTGGTGGTAACTGGGAGAATTCTATTAGGTAACCTTGTGATATTGTTTGTATCACCCATGAGTCAGCTTTTGATCTCTGCCAGTTTGTTACAAAATTGGTTAATCTCCCTCCGGGGCTGTGTTGGTAGTCATAATGTTTTCTTACCTCTTCCTCTTGAAGTTTTTGTATCACGAAAGGAGCGATCTTGGTTCCAGTTTTGTTTTTGGAAGAATGGTCTTGGAAAATCTAAATTCACCCCAACTGAAACAACTAAAACTGACGGCATTGGCTACTGAACTAAAACCATGAAGGAGGCTGGGCTATCCGATAAGGTGATACATACCTTAATGGCGTCCAGAAAGAAAACGAACTTCCGACGCATACTATAAGTCATGGGGAAAGTTCGTAAAACTGGTGTGAAGGAAAAGGAAGACAAACAGAGAAATAAAAGTAGACACAATTCTAGAGTTCCTACAGGATGGCCTAGATAAATAACTCAGTATTGCTACATTAAAAGACAGATAACTGCCTATCTGCCGTTACTAGACAAAAAAAATAGGCCAACAAGAACCTATGTCATTAGATTCTTCAGAGAGTAAGACATCTAAAACCTAAGATTTAGGTCTACAGTTCTCAGGGGACCCCTAAAAAAGTATAGAAATGCCCAAATGAACCGTTTGAACCAATAGATCAAAACAGATATCAAGAAATAACACTTAAAACCATGTTCTTAATAGCAATAGCATCGGGACGGAGAATATCCGAAATTAGAGCACTAAAGTGTGTCCACCATATCGACTTCCAGGAAACAAGTAATACTAAAACCAGATGCAAAGATTCATCCCAAAAGTGGCTACAAACTTCCATATAAATCAGGAAATAGTTCTACATCACTAATAGACGCAACAGACAAAAACGAATTAGACATAGGTAGAAACACTAAAAGCAATATCTACTCAAAAACACAAGATTCAGAAAAATGGAATTACCTGTTATTAATTTTACAGGACCTAAAATAGGTCAAAACCAGTAACTCAAACTATATCATCCTGGATCATAAATGTAATCAAACAAGCATACCAATGGCAGAAGGCATCATGCCAAACAAAATAACAGCGCATTCCAACAGAGCGATGGTGGCGTCATGGGCATCCAGGCAAAGGTCACGCCTTTCGGAAATTTGCAGGGCAGCAACCTGGTCTCGATGTCCACATTTATTAAAACACATATAAATAGAGTGATTGACAAACAGAAAGCTGAATTTGCTTCCAAAATTATGGAGGCAGCAAACCGTAAATAAAATAGAGATAAAACTAAGCGGTCTCCCCCCTAAATAATATATTACGTGGTAAATCCCATGCAATTCACTGACGTGGAAGGGACAGGGAAAACGGAAAATCAAAACAATACTTACCGTGATTTTCTTTTCTTGGTTCCTGGTCTGAGACGTCAGGGGAAGTAGCTCCCTCCCTTCTTGTATAAACATTTCTCCAACAGATACAGTCGACAAAGACGCGGCGATAGGAGGCGAGTAGCAATTTATTGGAAAACCGCTGTCACATGGGGTTTAAAGGTATTTAACCATTGCACTTCCACTGACGTCTCAGGACCAGGAAAAGAAAAATCACGGTAAGTATGTTTTGATTTCCGTTATCTGTTAGTAGGTCGTAGGGCTCTTTGATTAAAGGAGAACTAAAGTCCCAAGACAACATTGTCTCAATAGACAGAGCACATTCACAAAAACAAACAAACGATGCGTCTTACATCTTCCTGCTGTGCCTGCTGGGTGATTATGAAAATAAACCTGGGTACTAAGGGTCAGCTCCCATAAGTCACCTTATCTGGGAACACCCAGTATAAGTGTGCGCTGGACACTTCACAGAAAACTGCGTCTTGCTTCCTGAATCTGACAGCCAATCTGTTACAGTTCAGAGATCCCTCCCTCTGACACAGAACACAGATATCAGTGCAGTTTTGTATAAACACATTACAAATGCCCTGTCCCTAACAATGATAAATCCTATGCTTACATACAAAAAAGAAAAGTAATCTTTGCAGTGTATGTCTTGCTAGCATGGATGAAAAGAAACAGAACATTTAACATTTCAGCAAAAAATAAAAGTAAGTATGGGTAATCGAACCAGCAACCTTCTATACGTGTCTTCTAAAAAGAAAGCTTTCTACCATAGGCCACAAGGGCTAATAAGTAATGGACCAGTATATGTAGAGTCTTATCTTTTGCTAGACACATAATAAAAACAAAAAAAGGGGAACATGGGGAATCGAACCTGTGTCCCAATAGTCTGATTTTTTCCCCCAACCCAGCAGAACACGCACAGGTGAACTCTCAATCGATAGAAATAAATTCAAGTAAAATCAGTTCACTATTGTATTGCTACTGGAAGACTGTCAGCAATTCACGCTGGTTGGTAAATAAATAACAGAGCTGCTATAGGTAAAGTTTGTACATATGTAGAAAATTCATATTTTTCTAGAAACATGGAAAAAACACACAAAAAAAGCACTAAACACAGGGCAGTAGACTGTTATATTGTTCCATAAGTAAACTAGGGGATTTGAACTTGTGACTTCTTGGTCTGTGTTACCTAAACACACAGCATTTACATGGGCGCCACCAGCAACTCAACTGTGATTGCAGGTACATTGATAAACTAGAACTCGGCACATAGCGACAGTGAATCTGGGGTCAGGGGGCGTGACTCTATGAAGCCAACATGGGTTATGAGTTGTACTGGCAACAACATGGAAGCCTCCTTTGTTACAGAATCGATTACTTATATCTACTAAATGCAAATAACTAGAGAAGAATCTTTCAAGTGTAGGTTTCTGGGGAGAAAAGCTTTCACAACTTAGGATCTGAAAAAACAAGTTAGTTCATTGAAATTAACACAATTGTTCTAGAGAAGAAACTAGGTTGGTTAATAAACACAAGCAAAAGTGCCTATGTCCAACTCAAAGTTAGACCACTGGGTGTATGTGATAATAGATAAGTCGGTTGGAAAGGTCTTTTTGCAAGAAAAGAATCAAAATCGTAAATCTAATCAAAAAGACATCTCCGGTACATTTTGTTCCCGCAGAGATGTGCATGGAAAACTATTGGCCTATAAATTGCATCAATAGACGCAGTGCCTTGGGCTTTGTTTCATTTAAGAGTATTCCAACAAGTTTTATCATTCAATGGAACAGGGATTCGTAAATCTATTTCAACAGGTTTTCATCCTGTAAAAGTAAAACAGTCCCTAAAATGGTGAGAAATCAGTAAAAACTTTAGAACAAGTAAAAGTTTTATTTACTCAGAACTAGTCATGGTTTTCAGAAGCCAGCCTTTTAGGCTGGGGTGCTCATATAGGAAACCATCCAATCCAAGGCTCTTGGACAAAGGAGCAAAAGTTGCTACATATAAAGGTTCTAGAATTAAGGCTATAAGGATGCCACTCTCTTACTTTTCCCTAACATTAATCAAAAGGCATGTAAAAGTGATGTGCGAACAATCTTAAAACAGACAAGGGGGAACAAAAAGTAAAATGGCAGCTTAAACCACACCGACTGTGGTCGTCCATGTGAAAGGAAGTGTATCCAAAAAAGTTTTGTCTGCTACACAGGATGTGATGTGTATGTAATGGAATATACACCAAGGCTCCTTATATCCACTTCCGCCTGCAGGTGGTATCAGTGAAAAATACAAGACACCCCTGCTCTCTCTGGGTAGGAGGACAGAAAGTGAAAGTAGATTGTGCTGTGTGCTTTGGAGAGAGATTACTGCCAACACAAGATCCTATGTATAAGACCCTGTGTGTGTATAAGATCCTGTTACCACCTGTTGGGAGGATAGATAATTGGACAGACAATTTACCTTATTGGATACAAACTCTGAGATAACAGATAAGTGTACACCAACTTACAAGGACACACAATATACAGGTCTGGTCAATATTCAAAGTGTGCATGATAGATAGGGACCACCCGATTACTGAATATGTGTTGTGTGGGAAACTGTTTATGTGCACTGTCTGCTTGTGTCAGACCACCAGAGTAACCCACTGTGTGCCTTGTACCCATAATCCTTCAATAAAGAAGTGATTGATACAACAAATAGTGCCAGCAGATCTGGTAATACCATTTATATCCTGTTTTCTTGTATATTTGTTCTCTGTATTAAGCTAGGGGGCGGCTACTGTGAAGCATTGATTTAAATCCCTCCTGTCCTTGTACTGCAAATGGAAATTCCCCAATTAGACTCAGTAAGCTCTACCAGGCTAATGCGAAACCTATTTTAAACCTGATCCATTTGATGGGGTAACTAGGTAGTGGAATGATTTGCGTAGAACAATTTAAATGTCAGCCCACTTAATGGTTGAGACTTGCAAGTCCTTAGCCTTTGGTTAGTGTAAAGCCAGGTAGGTATACAAGGGATTTACTGTTATGAAATTAAAACGCAGTATCCAATTTAAAATTGGTCTGAAGCTATTTTTTTTGCCAATTAGATCTGTATAAAAGAGTATATAAAGGATAAATCCATTTCTTTAGGTAAACTGGAATGAGAAATGTTTGTTTATATGTTAGATTATTAGGGCAATGCTATTATAATAACATGATGCTGTGAGGACTTCTGTTATATACAGTATTATGAGGAACCATTACCACTTGCCGTGGTGAATACTAATAAGTATTAACTAGCATGTTAGTTTCACCCACACAGTGTGGAGGATTGCCTGGGTCTATCTCAGACCTGCAGTATTATCCTATTTGTTTCCTCTGGAATCTGGTGACTGTCTGAGCAACAGTTTAAAATATCCGTGTAAAGATCCTATATCCACTATATCCACACATAGCAAAAAATACACACATAATTTCCATTGTGCATCAACGGGCACATTTTTGCTAGTGTGTGTGGTGTGTGTGTGTGGTGTGTGTGTGTGTGGGGTGTTATGCATATATATATAGAATAATATAATAATATATATATATAAATATTAATAGATATATATATATATATATAGATATATATATTAACAAAACTCGGCGCACTCACAGGTCTTCCATCAGAAAAAATATTTTATTCACAGATCGACATGTTTCGACCACAACTGGTCGTCATCAGGATTAATTATCCCCCTACTTCCCAAGCTTAAATAGGCCCCAGCGGACCACCCCCACCACACCTAGTTACCAGCATATATAATAAATAACCACAACACTAAAACCAAATAAAAACCTAAAACACTTACTAAAACAGTGAAGCCACACAATAAAACAAAACAGATTCCTTACCCGCATTGGAGAGATCCATGCTCCTGTGCCCGCCGGAACCAATACATATAGGGCATCCCGTGAGACAAAGCCCCATACGCTAGCCGGGCCGCTACCGCTTCCGCAAACCCGCAGTGACGCGAGATCATGTGGTTGCGAACCTATCATATGGCCAAAACAGAAACTGCCGATGTGATAGGAAAAAGGACAAAAGGCGAGAAGGAGCATAAACAGTACATGGAGCGTGTCAACAGACCACGCCCTAGGCAATCCTAACACTAAAACGAGAGGGGAAATCCATGGCAAAAATGCTGGACACACTAGTCCCAAATAGAAACCTCCATCAAATTTGGACCCCAACCGCAGGTGCCCATAAAGGCAGGCAAACAGGAGAAACAAGTATGCTCCCCAACCAAAAAAGTGCTAATATATAATAACACTGTACACTTATGGAAAATAGATTACCAAAAATCATTACTAAATCATGATTCTCAAATATCTCAACCCAAAGGGGACATAAAATAAAGAATGGTAAAATGTCATAATTAAACATCGAAATTGTTTCTTTGTATCATACCACAAATCAATACATGTAAATACAGAGGAAAAAGAGGTAATAGCAAAGTTATATCAATCAGACTCATCAGAAGCAGAAAATAAAAAGAAAAACGGAGTTATAAAAGGCAGAGTTCAAACAGCAAAGTTATAAAAAGTAGAGTTAAAAAAAGCAACCCAAGTTATTCCTTCATTGAGACCGTCGGGTACCCAAGTCTGTAATCGTGGAATCCACCTCCGATCCGACTTGGAGAAGTCTTTTCGATCTATCACCCTCCATGGGTGGTCCGTGATCAAATACCATGCATTTCAATGAAGATAGACTATGCCCTAGTGACTTGAAGTGCCTAGCCACATGTGTGATCACCGAACTTTAAGCGTTTCTCCATCGATTGGTTGGACAATGCTGCCCTAATAGCGCTACGGTGATTGGCAAAACGTTCGCGAAAAATGCTCACAGTCTGCCTACATAAACCAATGCACAGGGCAAATCAAAAATATAAACCCATAGCAGCGTGCGGTTAGTCTAAAATGATCTTAATACGTTTGCCAGTCCTTTGGGTGAGGAAAATCCTTCAGTAAACATATGTCCACAGGTCACACAGTTGGGACATCGATAGCACGGGCCTAACAGCACCACCCAAAAGAGTCACCATCTCCAATCGGCCTGTTTCCTAAGATCCGTCTCACAAGCATTTCCGAAGGCTCTTCCACAACGAGGTGCTATCCGAAGTTCATGTTGTTCAAAAGGCAAGTTGGGATCCTTGGTGATAATGTCCCATAAACTATTCGCCTGCATGTTATGTCAGAAATACTACAGAATAATCTATGGGAAAAGTCTACTTAATTGTCCCTCCTCTTTAGATTATGACCCATAGCTATGGGACAAGGGCTTTGGTAAAGTGTTGGTAAGCACACTCTCTGAGTAACCCCTGTCCAAAAGCGACCTGTCATTTCCCTTAACTGTATTTCAGCATGGTCATCTTCACGTTATTACGTAGGTCCTCAAATTGCGTATATGGTATTAGCTTTGACCCAACGCCGGAGAATGGAAGCCTAATGCGTGAAGCAACCATATACGGTCAGGTTTTTACGAAACAGGGTAGTACCAGGTTGTACCCCACTTTAAACCACCTTGAGATCCAAAAACTCAATTTCATTCTCATCGACCTACATGTTAGGTTATGGGAGTGCCCAGATCATTAATGGTCTGAATTCTCTCCTGTATCGATAAGATATCACCATCCCATATCAAGAAATGTCATCTATATACCGCTTATACAGGCATACTCTGGATCCAAAATGGGCAAAGATTTCTTGTTCGATTGCTGCATGTATAGGTTAGCAAAAGACGGCCGCCACATTCGACCCCATTGCGTGCCTTTGCACTGTACAAATATTCCTCTTGGACGAAAATGGTTATTAGCCAACACCAAATGCAGCAATTCCATAAGGTATTCCACTGGGGCCCAACATGTCCTATTGTTACCAATGCCTGCCTAACGCATCAATCCCTTCCTGTTAGGGAATCACCGTATAGGAGGATACCAACATCAGCCGTAACAATACCTATTACTCTGGGAACCCTTAAGTTCAGACAAGATTTCAATAAGATGGCCACAATCCCTGAGGTATGAGCTCATCTTTTTTACAGCAGGTTGTAGATAGTGATCAATAAATTGAGCCAATGGTTTCAGGAGAGATCCATGTGACGTCACAATGGTCTCCCTGGAGGACTCTGAGTGACTTATGTACTTTGGGTAGCGTATAGATTATCGGGCAAACGGAAAATTCGGTCATAGAAACCGACCTCTCTTCAGTGATCCATCCGGCCTGTACACCTGAGTAACCACTGTATCAACCAGTTTCTTGGTTCACATAACGGATTCTTGCCATTCGATACGTAGACGTATCGTTCAGTTGTGCCAATAACTCCGACACATAGTAGGAGCGATCAAAGGACCACTGCACGCCCTATCCAGCGGGGTATGACCAAATCTGTGATCAGCCCGCAACGTATTTAATCGCATCACGTTGTGGGTGGTAAGATTATCATAAGGCCTCTTGTGTTCTTTAAAGTCTATGTACATCTGTCTGCAAAAGTTGAGTAAACACTTAATACCTGGAGGAGGTGTTACCGGCTCAAATGTATAGCTGGTTTAAAAAAACTCCATAGCTGCCTTTTCAGTAGAGCTTCTGGTAAAAAACTCTTTGAGTTTAAGCCTCCTTTGAAATTTATAAGATCCACATCAAATTGGAACTCATTGGCTCCGACATAGGGATGAAAGAAAGGCCTTTACTCAAAGAGTCTCCTCATCGAGGAGAGAACATGTCGACTCAAATTAAATATATTTACTTCTTTCGAGGTGGCCTGCCTCTTACTTTTAGGCCTCCCCTCCGGATGTATCTCCCTGCCTCCTATGATTTCTGGACCTTGTCATCTCCCGTGAAAAGGGACCTGTGTAGTTAGTCCCTTGGGCGCCCATTGCCTATCATCCAATGATGATTCCATATCTGAATGACTCGAATCTCAGAAGAGTCTATTGTAGTACCAAACGGGCGCCTCTACGGACCCCTACCACGTCCCTACACGTCTCTCAAGTCACTAGGGCATAGTCTATCTATTGAAATGCATGGTATTTGATCACGTACCACCCATGGAGGGATGATAGATCGAAAAGACTTCCAAGTCGAGTCGAGGTGGATTTCTCGATACAGACTTTGGTACCCGACGGTTACTCTGCCTTTTATAACTCCGTTTTTTTTTTTATATTCTGCTTCTGATGATTCTGATTGATATAACTTTGCTATACCTCTTTTCCTCTGTATTTACATGTAGATTTTGTGGTATGACTACAAGATGATGATTTCGATGAGTAATTATGACATTTTACCATTTTTTTTTGTCCCCTTTGGTTGAGATATTTGGAATACATGATTTAGTAATGATTTTTGGTAATCTATTTCCATAAGTGTACAGTGTATTTATATATTAGCACTTTTATGGTTGGGGAGCTACTTGTTTCTCGTTGCCTGCCTTTAGGGGAACCTGCGGTTGGGGGGCCAAATTTGGTGGAAGTTTCATGTGGACTAGTGTGGTCAGCATTAGTTTGCATGGATTTCCCTCTCGTTTTAGTGTTATGGATTGCCTAGGGGTGTGGTCTGGGTGACAGCTCCATGTATGTTTTATGCTCCGCTTCTCCCCCTGTGTCTTTTCCTATCACTCCGATTCGCAATACCACGTGATCTCGCGTTCACTGCTGGTTTGCGGAAGCGGTTAGCGGCCCGGCTAAGTGTAGGGGGATTTGTCTCACTGGGATTCCCTATATGATATGGGTTCCGGCGGGCAACAGGAGCCATGGATGCTCTCCAATGCGGGTAGGAATTGTTGTTGTTTTATTGTGTGGCTTCACTGTTTTAGTAAGTGTTTTAAGGTTTCTATTGGTTTTAGTGGTGGTGTTATTATATATATGATGGTAACTAGGTGTGGTGGGGGTGGGTCCCTGTGGGGCTATTTAAGTGGGAAGTAGGGGGAGTAATTAATCTGATTGACGACCAGTTGTGGTCTGAAACATGTCGATCTGTGAATTAAAAATATTTTTCTGATGGAAGACCTGTGAGTGCGCTTGATGTTTTGGAATTTTTGTATACTATGGGGGACATTAGCGGTTGCCCGAGCCCGCCCCCCTGTCCCAATAATACAAAAATTCCAAAAATCAGCGCACTCACAGGTCTTCCATCAGAAAAAATATTTTATTCACAGTCGACATGTTTCGACCACAACTGGTCGTCATCAGGATTAATTACTCCCCCTATCCCAAGCTTAAATAGGCCCCACAGGACCCACCCCCACCACACTAGTTACCAGCATATATAATAAAAACCACCAACACTAAAACCAAATAGAACCTTAAAACACTTACTAAAAACAGTGAAGCCCACAACAAAAAACAAACAGATTCCTTACCGCATTGGAGAGCATCCATGGCTCCTGTGCCGCCGGAACCAATATACATATAGGAATCCCAGGAGACAAATCCCCATACACTTAGCCGGGCCGCTACCGCTTCCGCAAACCAGCAGTGACGCGAGATCACGTGGTATGCGAATCGGACGTGATAGGAAAAAGGACACAAGGGGGAGAAGCGGAGCATAAACAGTACATGGAGCGTGTCAACCAGACCACGCCCCTAGGCAATCCATAAACACTAAAACGAAGAGGGAAATCCATGGGCAAACTAATGTGCGACACTAGTCCCAAATAGAAACTACCACAAATTGGACCCCCAACGCAGGTGCCCATAAAGGCAGGCAAACAGGAGAAACAAGTATGCTCCCCAACCATAAAAAGTGCTAATATAATATACACTGTACACTTATGGAAATAGATTACCAAAATCATTACTAAATCATGTATTCTCAAATATCTCAACCCAAAGGGGACATAAAATAAAGAATGGTAAAATGTCATAATTAAACAATCGAAATCATCTATCTTTGTATCATACCACAAAATCAATACATGTAAATACAGAGGAAAAGAGGTAATAGCAAAGTTATATCAATCAGAATCATCAGAAGCAGAATAATAAAAAAAAAAAACGGAGTTGTAAAAGCAGAGTACCGTCGGGGGACCAAGTCTGTAATCGAGAAATCCACCTCGACTCGACTTGGAGAAGTCTTTTCGATTATCACCCTCCATGGGTGGTACGTGATCAAATACCATGCATTTCAATGAAGATAGACTATGCCCTAGTGACTTGAGAGACGTGGTAGGGACGTGGTAGGGTCCGTAGGAGGCGCCCGTTTGGTACTACAATAGACTCTTCTGGAGATTCGAGTCATTCAGATATGGAATCATCATTGGATGATAGGCAAATGGGCGCCCAAGGGACTACTACACAGGTCCCTTTTCACGGGGAGAGTGACAAGGTCCAGAAATATAGGAGGCAGAGGAGATACATCCGGAGGGGGGGCATAAAAGTAAGAGGCGGCCACCTCGAAAGAAGTAAATATATTTAATTTGAGTCGACATGTTCTCTCCTCGGATGAGGAGACTCTTTGAGTAAAGGCCTTTCTTTCATCCCTAGATGTCGGAGCCAATGAGTTCCAATTTGATGTGGATCTTTTATAAATTCAAAGGAGGCTTAAACTCAAAAGGTTTTTACCAGAAGCTCTACTGAAAAGGCAGCTATGGAGTTGTTTAAACCAGCTAGTACATTTGAGCCGGAAAACACCTCTCCAGGGATTAAAGTGTTTACTCAACTTTTGCAGACAGATGTACATAGACTTATAAAAGAAACACAAGAGGCCTTATGATAATTTACCAAGCCACAACGTGATGGATTAATACGTTGCGGGCTGATCAAGATGTGGTCAATACGCCCTGCTGATAAGGGCGGTGACAGTGGTCCTTTTGGATCGCTCCTACTATGTGTCGGAGTTATTGGCACAAATGAACGATAAGTCTACGTATCGGAGATGTGGCAAGAATCCGGTATGTGAAACCAAGAAACTGGTTGATACAGTGGTACTCAGGGTGTACCGGCCGATGGACACTGAAAGAAAGGTCGGTTTCTTATGACCGAATTTCCGGTTTGCCCGATAATCTATACGCTACCCAAAGTACATAAGTCACTCCAGAGTCCTCCAGGGAGACCATTGTGACGTCACATGGATCTTCCTGAAACCATTGGTCAATTTATGATCACTATCTACAACCTGCTGTAAAAAAGATGAGCTCATACCTCAGGATTGTGGCCATCTTATTGAAATCTTGTCTGAACTTAAGGGTTCCCAGAGTAATAGGGTATTGTACGGCTGATGTTGGTATCCTCTATACGGTGATTCCCTAACAGGAAGGGATTGATGCGTGTAGGCAGGCATTGGTTAACAATAGGACATGTTGGGCCCCAGTGGAATACCTTATGGAATTGCTGCAGTTGGTGTTGGCTAATAACCATTTTCGATTCACAAGAGGAATATTTTGTACAGTGCAAAGGCACAGCAATGGGGTCGAAGTGGCGCCGTCTTTTGCTAACCTTATACATGCAGCAATTGAACAAGAACATCTATTGCCCATTTTGGGATCCAGAGTATGCCTGTATAAGCGGTATGTAGATGTAGACATGTTCTTGATATGGGATGGTGAATATCTTATCGATACAGGAGAGAATTCAGACCATTATGATCTGGACACTCCATTAAAATAACATGTAGGTCGATGAGAATGAAATTGAGTTTTTGGATCTCAAGGTGTTTAAAGTGGGTGACAACCTTGGTACTACCCCTGTTTCGTAAAAACACTGACCGTAATATGGTGCTTCACGCATTAGGCTCCATTCTCGGCGTTGGTCAAAGCTATACCATATACGCAATATTTGAGGACACTACGTAATACAGTGAAGAGACCAGGCTGAAAATACAGTTAAGGGAAATGACAGGTCGCTTTTTGGACAGGGGTTACTCAGAGAGTGTGCTTAAACAACAGCTTACCAAAGCCCTTGTCACCATAGCTATGGGTCATAAGTCTAGGAGGAGGGACAATTAAGTATGACTTTTCCCATAGATTATTCTGTATGTAGTTCTGACATAACATGCAGGGCGAATAGTTTATGGGACATTATCACCAAGGATCCCAATGCCTTTGAACAACATGAACTTCGGATAGCACATCGTTGTGGGAAGAAGCCTTCGGAATATGCTTGTGGAGGAGGATCTTAGGAAACAGCCGATTGGAGATGTGACTCTTTGGGTGGTGCTGTAGGCCCGGGTGCTATCGATTGTCCAACTGTGTGAGCTGTGGACGTGACATATGTTAACAGGAAAGGATTTTCCTCACCCAAGGACTGGCAAACGTATTAAGATCAATTTTAGACTAAACCTGCACGAGCTGCTATGTGGTTTATTTTTTGATTTGCCCATGTGCATTGGTTTATGTAGGCAAGACTGTGAGCAGTTTTCGCGAACGTTTTGCCAATCACCGTTAGCGCTATTAGGGCAGCATTGTCCAACCAATCGATGGAGAAAAAGATTGGAAAGTTCGGTGATCAAACAGTGGCTAGGCACTTCAAGTCACTAGGGCATAGTCTATCTTCATTGAAATGCATGGTATTTGATCACGTACCACCATGGAGGGTGAAGATCGAAAAGACTTCCCAAGTCGAGTCGAGGTGGATTTCACGATTACAGACTTTGGTACCCGACGGTCTCAATGAAGTGAATAACTTGGGTTGCTTTTATAACTTACTTTTATAACTTTGCTGTTTAGAACTCTGCCTTTATAACTCCGTTTTTCTTTTTATTATTCTGTTCTGATGATTCTGATTGATATAACTTTGCTATTACCTCTTTTCCTCTGTATTTACATGTATTGATTTTGTGGTATGATACAAAGATAGACAATTTCGATGTTAATTATGACATTTACCATTCTTTTTTATGTCCCCTTTGGGTTGAGATATTTGAGAGAATACATGATTTAGTAAGATTTTTGGTAATCTATTTCCATAAGTGTACAGTGTATATATATATTAGCACTTTTATGGTTGGGGAGCATACTTGTTTCTCGTTTGCCTGCCTTTATGGGCACCTGCGGTTGGGGTCCAAATTTGGTGGAGTTTCTATTTGGGACTAGTGGGTGTCAGCATTAGTTGCCATGGATTTCCCTCTTCGTTTTAGTGTTATGGATGCTAGGGGCGTGGTCTGGTTGACACGCTCCATGTACTGTTTATGCTCCGCTTCTCCGCCCTTGTGTCCTTTTTCCTATCACATCCGGCAGTTCTGTTTGGCCATATGATAGGTTCGCATACCACATGATCTGCGTCACTGCTGGTTTGCGGAAGCGGGGTAGCGGCCGGCTAAGTGTATGGGGCTTTGTCTCACTGGGATGCCCATATGATTTGGTTCCGGCGGGGCAACAGGAGCCATGGATGCTCTCCAATGCGGGTAAGGAATCTGTTTGTTTTTATTGTGTGGCTTCACTGTTTAGTAAGTGTTTTAAGGTTTTTATTTGGTTTTAGTGTTGGTGGTTAATTATTAATATGCTGGGAACTAGGTGTGGTGGGGGTGGGTCCTGTGGGCCTATTTAAGCTTGGGAAGTAGGGGAGTAATAATCCTGATGACGACCAGTGTGGTCGAAACATGTCGATCTGTGAATAAAATATTTTTTGATGGAAGACCTGTGAGTGCGCGATGTTTTGGCATATATATATATATATATATATATATAGAATATATATATAATATATATAAATATATATATATATATATATATATATATATACACAACACACAACCACACACACACACACACACACACACTAGCAAAATGTGGCCGTTGATGCACAATGGAAATTATGTGTGTATGTTTTGCTATGTGTGGATATAGTGGATATAGGATCTTTACACAGGTATATTTTAAACTGTTACAGAACAGTCACCAGATTCCAGAGGAAACAAATAGGATAATACTGCAGGTTGAGATAGACCCAGGCAATCCTGCCACACTGTGTGGGTGAAACTAAACATGCTAGGTTAATATTATTAGTATTCACCACGGCAAGTGGTAATGGTTCCTCATATACTGTATTATAACAGAAGGTACCTCACAGCATCATGTTATTATAATAGCATTGCCCTAATAATCTAACATATAAACAAACATTTCTCATTCCCAGTTTACCTAAAGAAATGGATTTATCCTTTATATACTCTTTTATACAGATCTAATTGGAAAAAAATAGCTTCAGACCAATTTTTAATAATGGATAACTGTTTTATTTCAGTATACAGTAAATCTGGTATACCTACCTGGCTTTACCACTAAACAAAAGGCTAAGGACTTGCAAGTCCCAACCATTAATAGTGGCTGACAATTTAAATTGTTCTAGCAAATCAGTCCACTACCTAGTTACCCCATCAAATGGATAGGTTTAAAAATAGGTTTCGCAATTAGGCCTGGTAGAGCTACTGAGCTAAATTGGGGAATTTCATTTGCAGGTACAAGGACAGAGGATTTAAATCATGCTTTCAGTAGCCGCCCCCATAGTTAATACAAGAGAACAAATTACAGAGAAAAAAAAGGGAGAATAATGGTATTACCAGATCTGCTGGCACTAATTTGTATCAGATCACTTCTTATTGAAGGATTATGGGTAGCAAGGCACACAGTGGTGGGTACTCTGGTGGTCTGACACAAAGCAGACAGTGCACATAAACAGTTTTCCCACAACATATTCAGTAATCAAGGGGTGTCCCTATCTATCATGCACCACTTTGAATATTGACCAGACCTGTATATTGTGTGTCCTTGTAAGTTGGTGTACACTTACTGTTATCTCAGAGTTTGTATCCAATAAGGTAAATTGGCTGTCCAATTATCTATCCTCCCAACAGGTGGTAACAGGATCTTATACACACACAGGGTTTATACATAGGATCTGTGTGGCGTAAATCTCTCTCCAAAGCACACAGCACAATCTACTTCACTTTCTGTCCTCCTACCCAGAGAGAGCAGGGGTGTCTTGTATTTTTCACTGATACCACCTGCAGGCTGGAAGTGGTATTAAGGAGCCTTGGTGTATATGTCCATACAATACACATCACATCTGTGTAGCAGACAGAAACTTTTTTTGGATTACACTTCCTTTCACATGGAGCAGACACAGGGGTGTGGTTAAGCTGCCATTTTACTTTTTGTTCCACCTTGTCTGTTTAAGATTGTCGCACATAACTTTACATGCCTTTTGATTAATGTTAGGGAAAAGAGAAGTGGCATCCTTATAGCCTTTAATTCTAGAACATTTATATGTAGCAACTTTTGCTCCTTTGTCCAAGAGCCTTGGATTGGATGGTTTCCTATATGAGCACCCCAGCCTAAAAGGCTGGCTTCTGATGAAAACATGACTAGGGTTCTGAGTAAATAAAACTTTTTACTTGTTCTTAAAGTTTTTATGATCCACCATTTTAGGGACTGTTTTACTTTTACAGGATGAAAACCTGTTGAAATAGATTTACATAATCCCTGTTCCATTGATGAATAAACTTAGTTGGAATATCTTAAATGAAACAAAGCCCAAGGCACTGCGTCTATTGATGCAATTTATAGGCCTAATAGTTCATGCACATCTCTGCGGGAACAAAATGTACCGGGATAGTCTTTTGATTAGATTTACGATTTTGATTCTTTCTTGCAAAAAAGACCTTTCCAACCGACTTATCTAATCACACCCAAGTGGTTCTAATCTTTGAGTTGGACATAGGACCTTTTGCTTGTGTTTATTAACCAACCTAGTTTTCTAGAAACAATTGTGTTAATTTCAATGAACTAAACTTTGTTTTTTCAGATCCTAATGTGAAAGCTTTTCTCCCCAGAATACCTACACATTGAAGATTCTCTCTAGGTATTTGATTTAGTAGATATAAGTAATCGATTCTGTAACAAAGGAGGCTTCATGTTGTTGCCAGTACAAAATCATAACCCATGTTGGCTCATAGAGTCACGCCCCCTGACCCCAGGATTCACTGTCTATGTGCCGAGTTTCTAGTTTATAAATGTACCTGCAATCACAGTTGAGTTGCTGGTGGCGCACCATGTAAATGCTGTGTGTTTAGGAACAAACAGACCAAGAAGTCCACAGTTCAAATCCCCTAGTTTACTTATGGAACAATATAACAGTCTACTGCCTGAGTTTAGTTGTTTTTTGTTTGTTTTTTTCCATGTTTCTAGAAAAATATGAAGTTTCTACATATGTACAAACTTTATATATAGCAGCTCGTTATTTATTTACCAACCAGCGTGAATTGCTGACAGTTTCCAGTAGCAATACAAATAGTGAACTGATTTTACTTGAATTATTTCTATGATTGAGAGTCACCTGTGGCGTGTTCTGCTGGGTTGGGGGGAAAAAATCAGACTATTGGGACACAGGTTCGATTCCCCATGTTCCCTTTTTGTTTTTATTATGTGTCTAGCAAAAGATAAAGACTCTACATATACTGGTCCATTACTTATTAGCCTTGGGGCCTAGTGGTAGAAAGCTTCTTTTTTAGAAAGACACAGTATAGAAGGTTTCTGGTTCGATTACCCATACTTACTTTTATTTTTGCTGAAATGTTAAATGTTCTGTTTCTTTCATCCATGCTAGCAAAGACATACACTGCAAAGATTACTTTTCTTTTGTATGTAAAGCATAGGAATTTATCATTGTTAGGGACAGGGGCATTGTAATGGTTTTATACAAAAACTGCACTGATATCTGTGTTCTGTGTCAGAGGGAGGGATCTCTGAACTGTAACATGATTGGCTGTCAGATTCCAGGAAGCAAGACTGCAGTTTTCTGTGAAGTGTCCAGCGCACACTTAGCTGGGTGTTCCCAGATAAGGTGACTTATGGGAGCTGACCCTTAGAACACAGGTTATTTTCATAAATCACCAGCATGCACAGCAAAGGGGAGTGTAAGACGCAGCTTGTTGTTTGTTTGTGAATGTGCTCTGTCTATTGAGACAATGTTGTCTGGGACTTTAGTTCTCCTTTAATCAAAGAGCCCTACGACCTACTACAGATAACGGAAAATCAAAACAATACTTACCGTGATTTTCTTTTCCTGGTCCTGAGAAGTCAGTGGAAGTGCAATGGTTAAATACCTTTAACCCCATGTGACAGGCCGGTTTCCAATAAATTGCTAGCTCGCCCTCTATCGCCCGCGTCTTTGTCGACTGTATCTGTTGGAGGAATGTTTATACAAGAAGGGAGGGAGCTACTTCCACTGACGTCTCAGGACCAGGAAAAGAAAATCACGGTAAGTATTGTTTTGATTTTCCGTTTTCCCTGGTTTCCACGTCAGTGGAAGTGCATGGGATTTACCACGTAATATAGATTTAAGGGAGGGAGACGCTTAGTTTTAACTCTATTTATTTAACAGGTTTTGCTGCCTCCATAATTTTGGAAGCAAATTCAGCTTTCGTTGGTCAATCACATCTAGTTTATAGTGTTTATTAAATGTGGACATCGAGGACCAGGTTGCTGCCCTGCAAATTTCCGAAGGCGTGACCTTTGCCTGGAATGCCCATGACGCACCATCGCTTGGTGGAATGCGCTGTATTTTGTTTGGCATGATGCCTTCTGCCATTGTGTATGCTTGTTTGATTACATTTATGATCCAGGATGAATAGTTTGAGTACTGGTTGTGAATTTTAGGTCCTGTAAAATTAAAACAGGTATTCCATTTTTCTGAAATTTGTGTTTTGAGTAGTATTGCTTTAGGTCTACCTATGTCTAATTCGTTTTGTTCTGTTGCGTCTATTAGTGATGGTAGAACTATTTCCTGATTTAATGGAAGTTTGTAGCCACTTTTGGGATGAATTTTGCATCTGGTTTTAGTATTACATTGTTTCCCTGGAAAGTCAGATATGGTGGGACACACTTTAGTGCTCTAATTTCGGATATTCTCCGTCCCGATGCTATTGCTATAAGAACATGGTTTTAAGTGTTATTTCTTTGATATCTGTTTGATCTATTGGTTCAAACGGTTCATGTTGGAGCATTTCTAGTACTTTGTTAGGTCCCATGGAGGAACTGGAGACCTATATTGAGGTTTTAGATGTCTTACTCCTCTGAAGAATCTAATGACCATAGGTTCTGTTGCCTATTTTTTGCTAGTAACTGCAGATATGGCAGTATCTGTCTTTTAATGTAGCAATACTGAGTTATTTATCTAGGCCATCCTGTAGGAACTCTAGAATGTGTCTACTTTTATTCTTCTGTTGTCTTCCTTTTCCTTCACACCAGTTTACGACACTTCCCCATGACTTATAGTATGCGTCGGAAGCGTTTTCTTTCTGGACGCCATTAAGGTATGTATCACCTTATCGGATAGCCCAGCCTCTTCATGGGTTTGAGTTCAGTAGCCATGCCGTCAGTTTAGTTGTTTCAGGTTGGGGTGAATTAGATTTCCCTGAGTTATTAGGTTGGGATTCATTGGTAAAAATATAGGTGGTACTTGTGCCAGCCTCTGTACCCAGGGGAACCAGGGTCTCCTTGGTCAAAAGGGAGGATGATAATTACTTGGGCTTTGTCTTCCTCTATTCCTGAGGGTCTGTGGATTAAAGGTATCGGAGGAAAGACATACATTAGGTGTGGATTCCATTTATGGAAAAGGCATTTGTGGCTAGTGGCCTTGATGTCCGGGTATCAGTACAGAATTTCGGTACTTTTGTATTCCCCCTTGTTGCCATAAGGTCTATTAGAGGTTTGCCCCATCTGTATGTTAGTTGATCGAATACAGATTGTTCCAGACTCCATTCTGTTGGACTGAACATGTGTCTGCTCAGTCTGTCTGTTGTATGTTTTCCTTTCCTGGGATATGGATCGCCCTCAGTTGTTTTATTTTGTTTTCTGCCCAGTGAATATTTCCTCTGTTGGGACCAGAGACTCCTGCTCTTGGTTCACCCTGTTGTTCAGGTAGTATACTACTGCAATGTTGTCCGATTGAATTTGTACTGGTGCATTTTTGATCAGAAAATAAAACGCTTTTAGTCTTGTAAGACTGCTCTCATTTCTCGACATTTTGGTTTTGATTTCCAGAAATGGTCCATACCTGAGTTTGTGGACCTTCGCAGCATGCTCCCCAGCCTAGGGGATTGCGTCTGCTGTAATTGTGATCCAGGTATGGAAATAAATTTTCATTGGTTTGAAATTTTTTGTATGCGTCCACCATTCCATTTGTTTTCTGAGTTAATGGAAGCATATTATCTGGTTTGAAGGGTAGGGAGTCGAAGTGAGAGGTTGTTCGTCTCTATTGTTGTCCCCAAACATTGTTTTGTTTGGGATGGCGTCAGGCTCGATTTCTCCATGTTTATTAGCCAACCATGTTGGGTTAATGTTTCTTGAACATATGTTGATATTGTCAGTAGATTGTTCTTGTTTTGTGTTTTTATAGGATATCGTCCAGATATGCAAAAATCTCTATTTTCTGAATCCTTAGGGATGCCATTAGTGGTGATAGAACCTTCGTGAAAGTGCGTGGCGATGATGATAGACCAAATGGCAGACATTTGTACTGGAAGTGACGGTTTAGGATGTAAAAACCTTAAGTACATTCCTGTGCTTTGGATGTATCGGTATGTGGTGTGATAAGCATTCTGCAGGTCGATTTTGATCATCCAGTCTCCTTTTTGTATCTGATTGGTTATTGTCTTGAGTGTTTCCATCTTGAATTTGGGCAGTTTTATGAACTGATTTACAAATCTGAGGTGTCATATCGCCCTGAATGTTCCGTTCTTTTCTTTTTGAGAAAAAGGGTGGAATAAATACCTTGTTTTTCCTGTTGGTTTGGGATTGTTCTATGACTGACCCATCCAGAAGTTCCGTAGAATTCTGTTAACTCCAGTGTGGCTTGTTTTTCTTTGGATTTTGTGATGATATGAATCTTTTTTTCTGGTGGTAACTGGGAGATTCTATTAGGTAACCTTGTGATATTGTTTGTATCACCCATGAGTCAGCTTTTGATCTCTGCCAGTTTGTTACAAAATTGGTTAATCTCCCTCCGGGGCTGTGTTGGTAGTCATAATGTTTTCTTACCTCTTCCTCTTGAAGTTTTTGTATTGCGAAAGGAGCGATCTTGGTTCCAGTTTTGTTTTTGGAAGAATGGTCTGCCCGGGCGATACTGTTTTGCCTGTTGTAAGGAATGTCCCATTGAAGAGGTTGATGGAAATTCTTTCTTGAATTTCCTGTAAGTTGGAAGAGATTTTCTTAATGAATTTTTCTCTATGACTTCATCTAAATCTGGTCCGAATAAGAGGTTGCCTTTAAAGGGAAGGTTAGTAAGACCCTGTTTTGATTGGTTGTCTACCCTCCTATGGCTCAATCAACAGTGGCACGACGAGCATTATGGTTAAGACAATGATTTGGCTGACAGTTTTAGTGAATCCATGGAGGCTTCTGCTATGAAGCTATTCGCTAGTTTGATATCCTGTATCAATTTAATCAATTCATTTCTGGGTACCCCTTCTGTGACAGCATCCTCTAGGTCTTTGATCCAAATCCGATTAGCTCTTGCTATACTTGTTATGCCAATAGCAGGACGAATTGCTGCCCCAGCTGCAACATATGTTCTTTTAAGTGCTGCCTCTTCCTTTCTTTCCATAGGGTCCTTCAGGGACACCCAGTCATCCGTAGCTAGTGCAATTTTCTTTGCAATTTTAGCTATTGGGGTATCTATTTTTGGTGGTTCATCCCAAGTTTTGGAGGCTTTTTTGTTGAATGGGTAGTTTCTTGTCATATTTTGAAATATGTTAAATCTTCTGTCTGGATTTTCCCATTCGGTCTTGATTATTTCTGTCATTTGTTCGTGAACATGAAACAAAGCATCTGACGTAGATTTGTTTGAGAACATTAGGTCTCCTTTGTTTTTATCTGAAGGTTCCATTATTTGGAATGTGGATCTCATCTTTGTGATCAGGCATTCTAGTGTGGCTGGGGAGACATTATCATAGATTGCTTCGTCTGTTTCTTCCTCATCTTCTGATATTAGTTCTCCATCTGATTCAGTGTTCGGTATGGTTGGTACTGGGTTTGGTTGTTCTGTTCGTAGAACACCTTGTTCTCTCAGCATCTCTGCCACTTTGTTGAAAGTAGCTAAGGTTACTTTCGTGATTATTGTATCCATTGAGGATTGGAATACATTGGACATTGTTTGTTGGATTTGTTCCTGTGACATTGTTGTAGAAGGGTTTATGCAGTTTGCACACATTTTGCTTCCTTGTTGAGCAATATTTGAGCATAGGGCACATTCTTTCCCTTTTACTTTGCTTGATCTTTCTCCTGGATCTGGAGAGCTGAAAGATAAAATATTATCAGAAAAAGTAATTAGTATAGAAACTACAAGTAGTTTGTATGCTAAGGGAGACCACTCTCAGTAGTGTTTGCTCAACCCTTGGATGCAGACCTGTGTCTTTTGTCAGGGCTAATAGTTGCACTGCAAGAGACAGAAAATAAATAAGTTATCACATTTGTACATTCCAATCTGTGATACTGGTCACCTGCTGGTTGTTGACTTACAACATACTGGCAGAAAAGAAGGTCTGAAACAGCGGGTGTGTGTAGTGGACTCAAGCAGAGCTGGTGCACCTACACTGGTGAGCTGCAGGGATACGCTGGCGTTCCGGTGCTGAGGCTCGCCTGAATAACAGTTTTGCCGGCTTTTTTGAATCTCCCGCACAATGACGTCATCCGTGCGCGCCGGAATAACCTCTCGCGGGTCACAGAGACTGCACGCGCGAGAGGTAAAAGGGTCCGCTAATCCCTACTGCTCTACATGCAGGCATTGACAAGCAGTCTTCCCTGAGGAGAGGGACTCAGAGGCATATTTAGCAGTGGGGCACACTACAGTCTGGTCCGTCCGTTTTACAGGAGAAAAAGACATGGCGATAGGAGGACGGAGCTAGCAATTTATTGGAAACCGGCCTGTCACATGGGGTTTAAAGGTATTTAACCCATGCACTTCCACTGACGTGGAAGAACCAGGGAAAAGGCTGATGAGCTAGCCGATAATTTTAACAAATCTAAAGCAGTATCAGCTAAATAGTTAGCTGCTTGATGAATAAAAGACACTCCTTCTAATAACTGGTCATTAGGACAAAATTCCTGAATGGCTGAAGCTAAATGATCAACCCATACAGTTAAAGTTTTAGACATAATTACTGAAGCAACATTAGGTTTAAAGGCTGACAAAGCATTAAGAGATAAGCGTTTAAACACTGATTCAAGTTTAGTGCCCAAGGAATCCTTGAAGGATGAGGATCCTTCCATAGCAATAGTAGTTCTTTTAGAAATTCTAGCCACAGCTGAATCAACTTCAGGTAAATTTTCCCATCTTTTCTTAAAGGCATTATCGAATGGATATATTTTATCAAACCCAGGAAAGGGACTAGCCCTCTTATCTGGATATTCCCATTCAGCCTCTATAGAATTATTGATGGAATCATGGCCTGGAAGAAAAAAGGTTGATTTTCTGTTAACTTTAAAAATTTTATCCATAATACCTTCTTCAGGTTTAGGAACTTCTAAACCTAAAGTTACATATATTTTCTTAAATAAGGAATCCATAAGAACCAAATCAAAGTTTTGATACTTGACCTTCCTCTGCATCAGATAATTCTTTATCAAGAGGACTATTAGAACTATCCATAGTTTTACGCTTCTTAGATGACCTAGTAACATCATCCTTAATAGTATTACATGTATCAATCATGGAAGCTTTAAACCAGCCAAAAAATTCAGACATAGAGCTAGAAGTTTCAGCTTTAGCCGCCTTATTAATACAAGAAGCACAAAATTTCCCAGAATCTATAGGAGATTCACAATTTGAACAAACTTTTTTTAAGTGTTTGGATTTTATTAAAACTTTCTTGGCAGATTTGGTTTTGGATTTAACATCCTCAGATATAGAAGATTCTGCCTTAGAGGCAGTATCAAAGCAGGCTTGGGACATAGCAAGCTTAAATAAACAAATGAAATAAAATCAATCCTTAACAGTCATAAGGAATAGTACTTCTGAATAAAAATAGCCTTGAATTACTCACCAACTGGACACCTAACACACTGGAGTCAAAAGCAGGACGCCAGTAAAGTTCAAGTCACGCTTGTTGTATTCTGAAATCTTTGGCAATAAAAAGGTGCAATCAAACATTGTGTTCTTTCATGCTAACTTGCTTACCAGCAGGTACTCTGCTGGCCATACACTTCTTAAAAATAGATAAGATTTAACATGCAATCACCAAACCTAATACCTAAATTCTTACCTCCCAGCAGTTTTACCCCTCCTGACCTATTCATTTTGCAGTATCGACCATAAAATGAAGGAGCTGCACGAACATCACAGGAAAGTCAAAGCTTATATTTATAGTGTATGGCCGGCATTAGGCTACATTGTTTTTCCTGACCCAGAAACTACGGATTGCAGCCCTGCGTTAAGCAATTTCTAAAGAAGTTTCTTTTTTTTCAGTAAACAATGCCCCTGGTGTATACAGCTTGGGCTTAGGGAGAGTTTAGTGTAGTTAAAGATTTCCATATATTTTTGTAAAGAAAGTAAAACGTAAAACATTATTACATCATTATAATCAGCAGTTCCATGTAAATTCAATTTAGTAAATATTTCCTACATTTGTTTTGCAAACAATACCAAACAGAGGTGAAAAGACCCACTGCTAACAGCGACTTTAAATCACAAAAGTTTTAAGTCCATTTCTTAGGAACAGAGTAACAGTTAGCATGTGTCTAGTTTGTATAGTGCTATTAGTTATGCATATTACTGCTCTAATAAACCTACTGTATCTACCCCAAAGATTAATACAAAGCATGAACTGGTCACAATTTCATGGCATCCCAATCTTTCTCTCTACTTCTTAGATGAGTTTTTGAAACAAGAAGAGCAATTAAACAAGGTTTGTGCTGGTGTTGTGTATTAGAAGGGACAGTTTTGCCAGTACCATGCAATGTGCATCCTGCCACATGTATAGGAACCTGGAGCAGACATTCCAGGGGAACTATGTCTGTGTCAGGTGTGAGTGGGTTGCCCATTTGGAAGCCGAGGTGAAGAGTCTAAGGGGGCAGCTTGCAGAATTGCAGGGTTTGGCAAATCTGGGGGGACAGCAGGCACTGGCTGGGGCTAGTATAGAGGTGGGTGGAAGTGGGACAGGGATGGTTGATGGGGTGGTAGTTTTGTTAGGGTTACTAGGGGAAGTGGGGGAAGGAAAGGTAGGGTTGCTACTTTGGTGGTAGTGGTAGAGGACTCCATTATAAGGAAGGTAGATGGGGTAATTTGCCACCAAGACGCTACATGCCGAACTGTGTTGCCTGCCTGGTGCTAGGGTTCGTCATGTGGTGGATCGTGTAGACAGATTATTGGGTGGGGCCAGGTGTGACCCAGCAGTCTTGGTTCACATTGGTGCCAGTGATAAATTTAGAGGAGGAGGTGAGGTCCTTAAACATGATTTCCGAGAGCTAGGGGCAAAGTTAAAAGCAAGGACCTCCAGGGTAGTGTTTTCAGAAATAAGCAGCAAACAAACATCGGCACACACCGGAATAAACTTTGATCCGTGCAGAAGTTAAAAACAAAAACAATCTTTATTCGGAATATCAATAAAACATCATGGCAGACATCCACGCCTGACGCGTTTCAAGCCGTAAACCGGCTCTTAGTCATAGGCATGCAGTATGGCGGTATAATCCCCCTTTATACATGTATCTGCTCCATATGTGCACAATAAAAGTAATTAACCACTAATTGCTAAAGTTAACCCATGCTGCATGAGGGGCACACCCCTCAGAATCTGACCAATGATGTATCTTTAAAGGGACACACACTATCAAACATTATCTCTCATAGGTAGAGTAATAAAAGTATACATACGTACATATATATGTCCAGTACAAAAAACATATGCCCAAAAATGTACCGGAGGTTAGAACAACAGATACCCTAAGGCGATAGAGGAATATTATCCAGAGGTGAATATCAAAGACAAAAAAATAAAGTACTATCCAGAGACAAGTATCAAAGAACAGAAGAGCAAAATAAGATGCAATAGACCACACTGTTCAATCAGCTATGACATTGATTCATTTAAGATAATACATAATATTAAGCAGGATAATACACCGATAATCTACTGATCGACATAACACAATATGTCATAGCGCGAATTCAGACCACTGGGACTCTAGTATCAAGAAGGAAAATCCATTTCATTCTGCCCATCTAAGGCTGCAGTGAGATCCATATATCTGCTACCTTTATGCAGAGTGTATAGCTTGCACCTCAGATAACTCACATCCCCGTGGCTACAATCATTAAAGTGTCTCCCTAGGGGACTCTGGAGGTTATTAATCTCTATATTTCTAATTTTCCTCACTCGTGACTTGAGTGAGCGGGTCGTAGAACCCACATACTGACACTGACATTTAGTACAAGTAAGAGATAAACCACATGGGTGGTATTACAATTTATAAAATTTTCATTCTTATATGTCTTTCCGTAACTGTGCTACTAATACTATTGGATTTGTAGATATGTCGACATGTTTTACACAATGCCCAAACCACATTTAAACGTACCTTTTAAATTAAGCCATGTATAGAGAACTCAGGCGAGTTGTATAAACAGGGGACAGTCTATCGCCTATGGATTGGCCCTTCTGGGGACAAATTTGCATCCACATTTCAAAATTGTTTTATCAGTGGATCCTCTTCTAGGATAGGTAAGTACCTTTTTACTTTTGACACTATTTGGCGATATTGTGCACTGAACCGAGTAACAAAGTATGTACCCTTAGACTCTGAGGGGGCTGTGTACCCAAGATCGTATGGGACCGCTTCTTATTTAAAAGATCCTGTTGATATGCGAATGCCTAGAACAGATTTTTGTATGACTTATTATTATATTCTCTATCCTTAAATCTATTGTCATATCC
The DNA here is from genome assembly GCA_019447015.1 of Hymenochirus boettgeri. NCBI lineage: Eukaryota > Metazoa > Chordata > Amphibia > Anura > Pipidae > Hymenochirus > Hymenochirus boettgeri. The sequence continues at coordinate 54,265,788 of CM033471.1, read as the reverse complement.
TGGGCAGCACATTTAAACAAGGTTATTAGAACAGTTCCTACGTAATCTCAGATATTGACCATAGGGAACTGCTGCTATACAGTGTGGCGGATGGGCAGACTTGGCGTCAGGTATAGTATTTCTCGATTCTGGCTTTCTATAGTTATCTATCTCCAGGCCTTTCTCTGTGAAAAAAATGCAGATGTCTAAATAATTAATCACCTTGCCACCAAAATGGTGAGAAAAACTCAAATTCAGTTCGTCATTTTTCATGGCACTAGCCCATTCAGAGAACTCCAGCTCAGTACCTGTCCATACCACCAACAAATCATCTATATACCTCTTATATAGACTAATCTTTAATGTGTCCAAACAAACAGGGGTGGTGGAAGAGTATAGTCTCCTCCCACCACCCCATAAACAGGTTGGCATATGTAGGCGCAAATTTAGCGCCCATTGATGCCCCACGCTGTTGTAAATAGAAGACTCTGTCAAAAATGAAGAAATTATGCGTCAGCAGGTAAGTGAGAGCATCTAATATGAAATTAATCCATTCAATCAGATAAGAACTGTACCTTTCAAGATGGTATTTAACAGCCCGAACACCCCATTTATGAGGTATGCTGGAATACATCTAAGGTAGCCAAACTATACAGTGGTGACCATTTAAGATCACGCAATATAACCAGAACATCTGTAGTATCACATACATATGAAGTTAATCTTTAACAAACGGCTGTAACAAAAAGTCTAATAACTCAGATAACCCTTCATTCAGAGAATCTATACCAGCCACTATAGGTCTACCTTTTGGTGGCACTTCCCTTATGTATCTTAGGCAGATGATGAAAATCGGTGTAACTGGACACCGAGGGACAAGAAAATCAAACATGTCTTCGTTACAATGCCTATTGCATTCCTCATCTATGATGGCTGATAAGATAGACTTGTATTCCAAAGTGGGATTTTTAGAAATTACCCTATAACTGTTAGTATCGCCCAACTGGCGGAGGGCTTCATTTTGATAATCAGTACTATTGAGGACAACAACCGATCCCCCCTTGTCCGAGTTTCTAATAACTATGGTGTTATCCCCTTTTAAGGTAGAAATGGCTTTTCTCTCGCCTTTGGTAAGATTATCCCACTTATTGTAACCGCCACTTACACTCGTTACCTGATATGGAAGATGACAGTCAATTTATGACTGACTGGAACAGAATATTTTCAGACTGTTCCTTTAAATTAATTGATCTAATACTACTGCATAAGAAACAACAACTTAACGAGATTGGTTGTGAAGTTGATGTGAAGTTGGGGGAAGAATCTATAGAGACCTATAAAGGGGAAGAACAATTTGCCTCTCTCAATCAGTCCTTTTTAAGAAATATAGAAAAATTGGAAAAACAAATTATGGATACAAAAAGTAGGAAATATAATAGGGATAAAAAGGATTATAAAGATAATGTTGTGTATAAATATTCATCCAGTCAGAATCCCTTTAATAATAGGAGCTCCAACAAATATTTCTCTCCAGGGCGCAGTCAGAATCCCTTTAATAATAGGAGCTCCAACAAATATTTCTCTCCAGGGCGCAGGTATGCACCGACAAAATCTATATTAAAACGCCCCTTTAATAAGAGTAAAACTGTCAGCCTTTCTAACAGTGAGAGTGAGTATGATGAGTTTTCAGATAGTGCCTCTTCTGCTGCTTCCTCCTCTTTTTCTTACAGATCTTTGCATAAGAGCCCCAGAGATGATGGGGGTTCAAGCAGGGGTACCCTCACTTTTCGCAATAGAAGTAAAAATAAACAGAGGGACTCGGACAATCAGCAACGTAAGGATATAGAGGAGCACAGGATGGACTTTTTAAATGCTGGTGAGAATAAAAACTGTCGTGAGAGAGCTTTCCCTTTACGACGCGGAAAGAAGCGATGGAGAGAGAACAGAAGATACAGACTGAGGGACAGAAAGAAGCATACCCGAGTAATGTATTAAACTTATCTGATAAATGTCTAACTAATGATGAATTGAAGGTTCTTGAAAAAGGCTTATCATTCTGCCCCAGAGAATCCTTTAATTTACTGGAAACCCTTATGGACATCAACAAATTTGTACGTAGACTCTTATTACAAAAACATTTTTTGAACAAACAGGAACTGGCTGATAATAATATTGTTGGTGAAGATTTGTTAAATGATCATGCTACTGTTAATTCTGATCCTAATTTGAATGTTTTATTATCTCTTATGAATGATCAGGAGACGGATATACATCGTTTGGGGGAGGATCCCAAGAAACATAGTCGCAGGTTTCAGGCTAAGTCTAAATTTTATCCGTTAAAAGCCAGAAGTTACAGTATAGATATATTCCAAGAATTGGTGGAAAAAGAATTGAAGCAGTTGTATCAGGTAACGAGTGTAAGTGGCGGTTACAATAAGTGGGATAATCTTACCAAAGGCGAGAGAAAAGCCATTTCTACCTTAAAAGGGGATAACACCATAGTTATTAGAAACTCAGACAAGGGGGGATCGGTTGTTGTCCTCAATAGTACTGATTATCGAAATGAAGCCCTCCGCCAGTTGGGCGATACTAACAGTTATAGGGTAATTTCTAAAAATCCCACTTTGGAATACAAGTCTATCTTATCAGCCATCATAGATGAAGGAATAGCAATAGGCATTGTAACAGAAGACATGTTTGATTTTCTTGTCCCTCGGTGTCCAGTTACACCGATTTTTCATCATCTGCCTAAGATACATAAAGGGGAAGTGCCACCAAAAGGTAGACCTATAGTGGCTGGTATAGCTTCTCTGAATGAAGGGTTATCTGAGTTATAAGACTTTTTGTTACAGCCGTTTGTTAAAAGATTAACTTCATATGTATGTGATACTACAGATGTTCTGGTTATATTGCGTGATCTTAAATGGTCACCACTGTACAGTTTGGCTACCTTAGATGTATTCCAGCATACCTCATAAATGGGGTGTTCGGGCTGTTAAATACCATCTTGAGAGGTACAGTTCTTATCTGATTGAATGGATTAATTTCATATTAGATGCTCTCACTTACCTGCTGACGCATAATTTCTTCATTTTTGACAGAGTCTTCTATTTACAACAGCGTGGGGCATCAATGGGCGCTAAATTTGCGCCTACATATGCCAACCTGTTTATGGGGTGGTGGGAGGAGACTATACTCTTCACCCACCCCGTTTCAGTTTGGACACATTAAGATTAGTCTATATAAGAGGTATATAGATGATTTGTTGTGTGGTATAGACAGGTACTGAGCTGGAGTTCTTGAATGGGCTAGTGCCATGAAAAATGACACAACTGAATTTGAGTTTTTCTCCCATTTTGGTGGCAAGGTGATTAATTATTTAGACATCTGCATTTTCACCACAGAGAAAGGCCTGGAGATAGATAACTATAGAAAGCCAGAATCGAGAAATACTATACTTCAGCAAGTCTGCCCATCCGCCACACGTATAGCAGCAGTTCCCTATGGTCAATATCTGAGATTACGTAGGAACTGTTCTAAAATACCTGTTAAATGTGCTGCCCAGGATATGACAAATAGATTTAAGGATAGAGAATATAATAATAAGTCATTACAAAAATCTGTATCTAGGGCATTCGCAAGTCATAGACAGGATCTTTAAATAAGAAGCGGGTCCCATACGATCTTGGGTACACAGCCCCTCAGGAGTCTAAGGGTACATACTTTGTTACTGGTTCAGTGCACAATATCGCCAAATGTGTCAACAGTAAAAGGTACTTACCTATCTAGAAGAGGATCCACTGACGAAACAAATTTTGAAACGTGGATGCAAATTTGTCCCCAGAAGGGCCAAGTCCATAGGCGATAGACTGTCCCCTAGTTTATACAACTCGCCTAGAGTATCTTCTTATACATGGCTTAATTTAAAAGGTACGTTTAAATGTGGTTCGGGCATGTGTAAAACATGTCGACATATCTACAAATCCAATAGTATTAGTAGTACAGTTACGGGAAAGACATATAAGAATGAAAATTTTTATAAATTGTAATACCACCCATGTGGTTATTCCTTACTTGTACTAAATGTCAGTGTCAGTATGTGGGTTCTACGACCCGCTCACTCAAGTCACGAGTGAGGGAACATATTAGAAATATAGAGATTATTAACCTCCAGAGTCCCCTAGGGAGACACTTTAATGATTGTAGCCACGGGGATGTGAGTTATCTGAGGGTGCAAGCTATACAGACTCTGCATAAAGGTAGCAGATATATGGATCTCACTGCAGCCTTAGATGGGCAGAAGTGAAATGGATTTTCCTTCTTGATACTAGAGTCCCAGGTGGTCTGAATTCGCGCTATGACATATTGTGTTATGTCGATCAGTAGATTATCGGGTATTATCCTGCTTAATATTATGTATTATCTTAAATGAATCAATGTCATAGCTGATTGAACAGTGTGGTCTATTGCATCTTTATTTGCTCTATCTGTTCTTTGATACTTGTCTCTGGATAGTACTTTATTTTATTTTGTCTTTGATATTCACCTCTGGATAATATTTCCTCGATACGCCTTAGGGTATCTGTACATTTTTGGGCATATGTTGTTTGTACTGGACATATATATGTACGTATGTATACTTTTATTAATCTAACTATGAGAGATAATGTTTGATAGTGTGTGTCCCTTTAAAGATACATCATTGTCTCTGAGGGGTGTGCCCCTCATGCAGCATGGGTTAACTTTAGCAATTTGTGGTTAATTACTTTTATTGTGCACATATGGAGCAGATACATGTATAAAGGGGGATTATACCGCCATACTACATGCCTATGACTAAGAGCCGGTTTACGGCTTGAAACGTGTCAGGCGTGGATTTCTGCCATGATGTTTTATTGATATTCCGAATAAAGATTGTTTTTGTTTTTAACTTCTGCACGGATCAAAGTTTATTCCGGTGTGCGCCGATGTTCGTTTGTTTGCTGCTTATACATAATACGGTCCAAGCGAAGGGTCCGGGGCAGGCAGCACCCGGATCACCCAAGGGAGCGGGTGATTTTATCACAGTTATATGTGATATTTACAGACCTAAATGTGAGTCCTGGATGTTGCAGAACTAAGAAATCAGCGCCGGGTTCAGGGTGTGTACACCTGAACCACAAGCACTTATAAGTGAGTGTCAGTTTCACATAGGGTGCTGTTTGTTTATTTTGTTTTTTGTATAAAGAACTTAGTCTGCTCACTGAATGGAGGAAGCATAGCCTTCTCACTACTATATGTTTTCAGAAATACTACCGCAGCCATGTGCTAAGCCAGGGAGACAGTGGGAGCTTAGGAGCATTTATGTGTGGCTAAGAGGGTGGTGTAAGGAAGAAGGGTTTGGGTTTATAGAGAACTGGGCAGACTTTGCTGTCGGCTACAGGCTCTTTAGTAGGGATGGGTTGCACCTCACTGATGACGGTGCAGCTGTTTTAGGGGAGAAGATGGCTAGGGGGTTGGAGATTTTAAAGTAGGTTTGGGGGGGGGGTATTCACAGTCTCACTGGGATAGATAGCCCAGGAGGAAAGCAGGGTGTAGATAGGCAGTGGTGGGTAGAAAGGGGGGTGGGACTAGCATAGGGGATAGGGAGGCATGTATATTAAAGTGTATGAATAAATTACAGGATCATAATCTAAAATGTATGTTTGCAAATGCAAGGAGCCTGCTGACAAATGGGTGAATTGGAGTGCTGGAATGGCAGGAAAAGCACCTCCTTAAGTCGATCAAGATGCATCAGAGAACCCTGGCATTGCATAATGACATCATAAAAAAATTACTGATTGTACAATGTAGATCTTTAGGAAATGTAGGCGATTAAGGGTTTTTTGTTGTTTAAGAAATAGAGGGAAGACGATGTAGCAGAAAGTTTGGGGGAAATTGAGATAGTCCAGGAATGTCCAACCTGCGGCCCTCCAAATGCTTGAAAACTACAACTCACCAAGCATTACAGGGAGCTGCAGATTTCAAAACATTTGGAGGCCCACAGGCTGAACATATCCCTGGGAGAGACATAGCCTGTGCCAACAACCATGTGTAGTAGAGATAACTTAGCTCCCCTGACAGTGAGCACACATCCAGGAGATATTGAGCAGGGTGGTCCAATAACAGAATAAGTAACAGGAGACCTACAATCCCAGAATCCCACTGGCTATCAGAAGTCGCAAAACCAATTTCCTCGTGCAGCATTATTAAAAGGGAAATCTTTAATTAAAGAAGAACTAACCCCAAAATACAAAGGCAGCTCCACAGACTCTGTAACTGTCATTTAGTAAAACCATTTCTTTCTCACCTCTAAATTCAGCCTCTTAGTGTAGAAATCATTTATAGAACATTTCTGGCAATCTATGATGTCACGACTGGCTTCTAGTGTTGCCTCTTCCTGGTGGTCCAGGTATCAAAACATGCTAACTAGCTACCTTGTGTTTGTTTCCCACTCCCCTTATGCTAAGCTGCATGTAACAGTTGAACTCAGAGTCCCCACCTGCCAGTGCCTCCCAGACAATCATCAGTGATAGCAGTGAATATTATAAGAATATTTTCCTGCTAAAACAGAGTGGGGGAAGGTGTTAACCCTTTTCATATGTATTTAGGAAGCAACTTGTTAACCCTTTATATTTGGGAGCATTTCTTCAAGAAACTGTCAGGCTCATTTATTCAAACTCGCTGGGCAGATATATAAGGTTAAAGTCGTGCTAGCGGGTTCGCTACTGGTTAGCGTGACTTGAACTTCATATTATCATTGGATGCGGGGGTTATGCAAAAATCACCCTCGCGTCTCACGTTTGTGCTAGTTTTAGTGCAGGACTTTAACGCCAGCAAATAGCTGGCGTTAAAGTCCCGCAGTGGGTAAATCCCGGTAAGGGAATTCACAAACGTGATATTGAATCTCGAACAGGACATTTACCCAAAACGATATCGGCTCTAGGTAAATGAGTCTTTGTGTCTTTGTATGTGTTTATTTCTGCACTCTACCATTTATATTAGTGTGTGTATTGCTGCAATGCACATTTAGGGCACAGCCACACTGCAACGCACCTGAATCGCAAGCCATTTACATGCTCTTGCGATTTGTGCTTCTTCATATTTAAAACGCAAGTTTTTGGTGCGTTCCTGCGATTTCAATACAATTGGAAAATCGCAATCGCCTGAAAAATGCGCATGAGTGGCCTAGCCCTTAGAAGTGTAATGCAAGCTGCATTGCTTTACAGCAGGTCAATTTCCTGAGGCTGTGGCCCCACTTAAGGGCAAGGGAGGATGCACGTTCGCAATAATGGGTGCTCGTGCTTGCTTCCGTGGATGGGTGTTGCATTTCCACAATTCTATCCTAGCAGAGCACATGCAGTACAGACAAAAAATGGTGATCGCATGCACTCCAATAGCACACTGAAATGCATTGCATGTAGTGGGGCCGGTCCCATAGGCTATTACATGCCGCCACTCCTACTAGCATAATCAGATCGCAAACCGCAATCCAAAATGCGCTAGTGGGATCAGCCCTAAGAGTTTGAGTCTTAAAGGGAAAGGTGGCAACCCCAGTAGAATTGAACTGATCACTTTACAAAGTATACTTATAAAAACAAAACAGCTCAGAGCTGCAGGTGCAGCATATTGACTTGAACATGGTCTTAGCACAGCTCTGTGGAATGCATTTTACAGGCCACCTTTCCCTTTAAGACCCGAACACATATTAAATCTACATATTGCAGTGCTAAGTACCATTGCATTAAATCCAAACTGTATCAGTCTGCATCATGCTTCTAAAGAAAATACTTACAACCTTTTGTTGTGTAGATATTATCAGGCCTATGTAATAAAAGTTCTTAAAATCTGATTGGTTGGGGCAAAATTTGCACCATTTTTAACCATAAGAACTTTTAATACATAGGCCTGTATATGTGTTCGGGTCTTAAAGGCAAAGGTGGGAACTCTAGTTGGAAGAGGGTTTTTGTTTATGCAAAACTTCCCACAGGCAGCCCACCTGCTGCATTAATTTGTATAAAATGTTTGCAACCCTCTAACAGTACCCCTTTAACCCTTTGAGTGCCAGAAGAATTAAATTTGTTTTGCGTTAACTGCCAGGAGAATTTTCTGGATTTTACCCTTAATTGCTTTAGACTAATTTTACAGTAGGAAACCTTGCAGTAAATCAGGAATATTATACATTGTTTTTTTCAGCACAAAGTGTCCTTTAACATGGTAACAGAATTTTGTAACTTTTCTGGAAATTTTACTGGAATTATAGGTAAAATATGTAAAAAAAAAATTTGCAAATTTTCATGGATTTTTCCCATTTTTACTTATAGTTGTCTTAAGGTTACACACAAAAATCTTACTGTTTCTAAAAGCTCTGATACTCCCGAGTACATCGATATCGGATATATGTAGGTACCACACTTTTCCTGTACAGGAGACCCCCCCCCCAAACTAAACTGCACCTTCAAGAATATTACACCAAATTAAAATGTATAACCACTACTGACAGTTAACATAGAATATCTACCAAATTAACTAAAATATCCCCACAAGTGAGATATTTTTAGAAACTACACACCCACAAGATTTTATGAGTGAGTTTAGTTTCGATCAAAATGCAGACTCAACTGTAAAATCAGAGACAAAAGCCAATGCGAATTTCAGCTAAAGACTGTGGAGGAAAGTTCAAACGCATCTCAAATATGAAAGCCTAACCCCTCCCGAATAAAACGGTATGCCACATTCATGGGTGTACCCAGAGACATGGCTACCAACTAACCCAGAGCGTGACCAGTGCCAAATGTCAGTAGCAGCAACAAAAAAAAAAATTAGCCAGTTTTGTATTTGAACAGTCAGCAGCTTTTCCACAAAACACCCCCCCAACTCAGAAATACCCCCCACAAACTATGTATTCCTGAAATCTACACACCTTCAGCTATTTAACGCTGTAGTTCGTTCATTCATTCCATCAATGGTGTGGGCGCAGTTCTTCGAAGAAGTTTGCACTTTTACCAGATTTTCAAAAAAAATGAACATCAAACAACATACAAAAAGGTAGAAATCATGCCAAAACCTGATGGAATGTAAAAAAAAAGTTACTAAATATCAATCTCCCAAATGTCCTGAATCAAACGGTATACCATATGTGTGGTTACACACACGGACGTGGAAGCCCAAAGCCACAAAGTGAAACAATGCACAATGGCTCAGAAACAGCAAAAATATTCAGCCAAATCTGAATTTGAACAGAGTGCAATTTTTCCCCACAAAACAACCCCCACAAACCATATATTTATCGAATCCACACACCTTTATCTACGAAATTCTGTAGTTTGTTCATTCGTACCATCAATGGTGTGGGCGCAGTTCTTCGTAGAAGTTCACAGTTTTAGCAGATTTTCTAAAAAATTTGAAAAAAAACACTCTCAAAAGGTAGAAATCATGCCAAAATCCCAAGTAATATAAAAAAAAGTTACCAAATATCAATCTCCCAAATGTCCTGAATCAAACGGTATGCCCTATGTATGGTTACACACGCAAATGTGGAATCAACTAGCCACAAAGTGAGCCAATGAACAATGGCCCAATTACAGCAACTTTTCAGATTTGTCAGACTAAACACCCCTCTATATTAGAAATACCCCCCCAAACTATATATTTTTGGAATCTACACATCTTCAGCTACACAATGGTGTGATTCCTTTATGCATACTACCAATGGTGTGGGAGCAGTTTCATGTAAAATTTCGCTTTTTTACCAGATTTTCAGGAAAAATTTATTAAAATACAATTCAAAATTAAAAATCATGGCAAATTTCCATGTCATGTAAAAAAAACTTGTCAATTATCAATCTTCCAAATGCCCTGAATCAAATGGTATGCCATATGCGTGGATGTACACAGGGACGTGGCCACCAACTAGCTCAAATAGGATGCATGCACAAGTGTAATTATAAGAAAAAAATCAAAGTGCTCTGTAATTTCAAACAGCCTACACCTTTTCTAAGGAAACAGTCCCGAAACATGGAAATTCCCCCCACAAACTATATATTTTTGGAATCTACACACCTTCAGCTACGTTACGGTGCCATGCTTTCATACATACATACATAAAGAATTCCAGACCCAGTGATCCAAAGAAGTCCGTGTTTTTAGGAGGTTTTGTGAAAAATAAAATAAGATGATTCAAGGATTGAAATCCTACCTAAACCAACTTGACAAGCAAAAAAACCTACTAAATGTCAATCTCCCACATATCCTGCATCAAACGGTATGCCATATGTGTGGGTGCACACAGAGACGTGGCCACCAACTAGCTCAAATTGGACACATGCACAAGTGTAATTACAAGAAAAAAATCAAAGTTCGCTGTAATTTCAAACAGCCCCAAAACTTGGAAATGCCCCCCACAAATAAACCCCCCCACTAAACATCACTCTCCCACATGTTCTGAATCAAACAGTATGCCATATGCGTGGATGTACACAGACGTGGCCACCAACTAGCTCAAATCGGACGCATGCACAAATGTAATTACAAGAAAAAAAATCAAAGTGCTTTGTAATTTCAAACAGCCCCAAAATTTGGAAATGCCCCCCGCAAATAAAGCCCCCACTAAATATCAATCTCCCACATGTTCTGAATCAAACGGTATGCCCTATGTGTGGATATACACAGAGACGTGGCCACCAACTAGCTCAAATGGGACACATGCACAAGTGTAATTACAAGAAAAAAATCAAAGTTCTCTGTAATTTCAAACAGCCCCAAAACTTGGAAATGCCCCCCACAAATAAACCCCCCCCACTAAATATCAATCTCCCACATGTTCTGAATCAAACGTTATGCCATATGGGTGGATGTACACAGAGACGTGGCCACCAACTAGCTCAAATGGGACGCATGCACAAATGCAATTACAAGAAAAAATCAAAATGCCTTCAATTTTTCTAAGGAAACAGTCCCAAAACATGGAAATTCCCCCCACAAACTATATATTTTTGGAATCTACACACCTTCAGCTACGTTACGATAACATGTTTCATACATACATGAAGAATTCCAGACCCAGTGATCCAAAGAACTCCGTGTTTTTAGGAGGTTTTGTGAAAAATAAAATAAGATGATTCAAGGGTTGAAATCCTACCTAAACCCTTTTGACAAGCAAAAAACCCACTAAATGTCAATCTCCCACATATCCTGCATCAAACGGTATGCCATATGTGTGGGTGCACACAGAGACGTGGCCACCAACTAGCTCAAATGGGACGCATGCACAAGTCCAATTACAAGAAAAAAAATCAAAGTGTTCTGTAATTTGAACAGCCTAATCAACTTGGAAATACCCCCCACAAACTATATATTTTTGGAAGCTACACACCTTCAGCTACATGATGGTATCATGCTTTCGTATATACATGAAGAATTCCAGACGCTGTTATTCATAGAACTCCGTGCTTTTAGGAGATTTTGTGAAAAAATAAAATAAGAGGACTCAATGGTTGAAATCCTACCTAAACCCACTTGGCAAGTAAAAAAACCCAATAAATGGCAATATCCCACATGTCCTGAATCAAACAGTGTGCCATATGTGTGGGTGCAAACAGAGACGGGGCCACCAACTAGCTTAAATGGGATCTATGCGCAATTGCAATTACAAGAAAAAATTTAAAAAACGCCACAACCCACCCCTATCCCCACTCCCCCTTTTAGTGGTATTTTAGTGAAAACCAGTTAGTACGGAGAGTCACACAAGTTTTTGCACACTTTACTGATCCTAAAAATTTAATCCGGTCTTTTTTTGGTACCTCTGCAAAATTTCCTAATAAAATAGGCTTAGTTTCCCTTGAAATCGAACAAATAATGATCCGCGTTTACTTTACCGATATCACCGGGTACATTGGGAAGCTTGGAGAAGACAAAGTTTTTTGCTAATTTATAGTTTTTAGGTTAAAAAAAAAAAGTGTGTGTATCACTTTAAGATTTTTTTTTGTGTGCATTTCCCCTTTTTTTTGGATCATTCCCAAAGATGATCATCAAATCATCTTAGGGAATGATACCGAACTTGGAATACGGGCATAAATGCCCGTTTTCCAATTCGAAATCCGATCGGAAAAATCACTTCCAGGAAGTGATTTTTCATTCATTGGCAAAGATCAATAATTTGGTGATCAGAAGTGATCACCAAATTTTGATCTCTGTCCCCATTTTTTTTTCTAAGTCTTCGCTAAGTAGCAAAGACTTGTGACATCACTGGGGTCTCCCTTAGTGGCAATATCCTTTGAACCAGCGAGAGACCGGCAATGGAGGAGGGGGACCTACTTTAGGGACTGCAAACTCCTGATCCCCCCATCGGATTTTTATGAAATCAAGGGCGAGGGGGCAAGGGGGGCACTTGAATGCTGTTTTAGTTTGACCACCATCTCATCTTCTCTCTCAGGGTTTCTGGGAGGAAAATTAATTCCTGTGAGGGTTGATCGTGTTTCCACTGAGACAATAGGCAGCATCCCTATGATTCTCTGGATAAGGTTGGCAGGGGCTGCAGGGAACTTGATAAGGTTGGAGATCAGATGATGTATTTCTAAGATCTTCTTTTGTGGTAAGGTTATCTGAAGCTGTGTGGTGTCTATAAGGAATCCCAGATATTCCAGTTTCTGGGTAGGATTTAGATGAGATTTGGACCATTTTATTAGCCATCCATGTCTCCGTAGGGTATGTAAGATGGTCTGTAAATGGGCTTATAACCTCTGTAGGGAGTTGGCAGCAACCAGGATGTTGCCTATGTAGGCAAAACATCTCAATCCGTGTCTTCTCAATGGTTCTAGCGTCGTGATGAGTATCTTTGTGAATACTCTGGGGGCTGTGGAAATTCCAAACGGCAGAGTGGCATACTGGAAGTGATTTTCAAATATGCTGAATCTGAGGTACCTTCTGTGTTGGGGAAAGATAGGGATATGGAGAAAAGCATGCTCTAGATCCACTTTCCCTAGCCAATCGGATTTTTGAAGATGTTGACTGACAACTTTGAGAGACTTCATCCTGAATGGCTTGGTTTTGATAAATCTGTTGAGGAATCGGAGATCTAATATAGGTCTTAATTCTCCTGATGCTTTCCTCAGGAGGAAGAGGGTTGAGTATATTCCAGTTCTGTGTTCTGAGGTTGGTACTGGTTCATCACCCTTTTTTGAAGCAGGGTTAGAAGAATCTGCTTTAGGGCTTTGCAGGCAAGACGAGTTTTTGGTTCTCTTGACTTCCAGAATTGATTTCTGGGTGGTCTGTGTTTGAATTGGATTTTGTATCCTTGTATGATTGTTTGTAGGACCCACTGGTCGGTAAAGGTCCTTGCCCACACATCCTTGAAATGCTATAGTCTGCCCCCTACAGGAAGATGGTGGGCTAAGACACCTTCATAACTGTTTATCCCTGGTGAACTTGGCTCCTTTAGGATGAAAGGAAGGGAAAGATGTGTTTTGTTTCCAATTTTTGGGAAAATGTGTTACCCCTGGTTTATATGTCTTTGCCTCCTGGTAGGACATCCTGTTTTGTGGTAGAATGGGTGTAGGTCGTCTTGGTTTAAATTGAGGCAAGAATATCTTTTTATTTCAAAGATGATGTCCTTTAACTTCTGTCCAAATAAAAATTCACCAGTGAAGGGTAAATTGGATAAATTATGTTTGAATGAGGCGTCAGTCTTCCATTGGCCATTGCTGCTACTGACAATCCCATCGATTTTGCAGTTAGCTTGATATAATCCATGGAGTTTTCAGACATAAAAAAAATTAGCAGACATAACTTTTTGAAGCATCCCTATAATCTTCTCTCTGTGGGTACCATTAAGAAGAGCTTGGTCTATATCCTCCAACCAAAACTTATTGGCTCGGGATATAAAGAATCCTGACGCCTCTCCATCGGGTCTTTTAGAGTGACTCCGTCATCAATGGCAAGTAATGTTTTTCTTGCTATACCAGCAACAGCTGCATCTACTTTGGGTGCAGAGTCCCAAAACTTAGAATCAGAGGGGGCAAATGGATAACTCCTTAGGAATTGTAATGGCGTAGAAAATCTTCTGTCTAATGTCTTCCATTCATCCAAGAAAATTTGAGAAATCTTCTCATGTACTGGAAAATAAACTCTAGAATCTGATTCCTCCTGGAACCATCTATCCTGTTCTGGTGGGGTTCTGGGGGATCTACTAATAAAGTGCTTGAATCAGGTTTTCTACTGAAGTATGATCAAGATTAGAGGCAGGTGGTTGTTCATCTTCTAACTCCCCTTTGGATGTCTCTTGATTAGGGGTTCCAGGTGCAGCCAGAAACTGAGGCTCTGTTTGTATAGTAGGGGCAGAAGTGATTAATGGAAGCACTGCATGCAGTAATGCCCGAGTAATGTTCTATGTCATTGTTTTTTCACAACTTCTGGAAGGAAAGCAGGATTCCAGACATTCTGCACAGAATTTCTTACCATGCAGGGGAGGGTTGCAGCATACAGTACATTCTCTCCTGGAGGACTTATGGGAATATGTCAGAAGTTCTCCTGAGGAAAAAAGAAAATAAGTAATACAGATAAAAATATGTATTACAGGCAGACAATCCAAACCACATGGAGGATACTCTCAGATGTAGGTGCTGGCCCCTGGAAGATGATCTAGATCTCTTAGAAGACATCAGGTTCTAAGATAGAGATACATGGAGGCTTAGTAACTGCATAAAAAAACGAATATGCAGGACAAATGGAGTAATACTCAGTGCTACAAGATAATTGCAATGCCTCAGGGCTGTTGGCAGATAGGTAGATCCACACAGTGGTACGCCAAACCGGACCATGCTGGAAACAGAGTCGCGGTTGTGACGTCACACGCGCGCTGCTCCTAAGTAGAGAAGGCGGCAGCGCGCTCTGCCAGATTTACTTGCGAAATCGGGAGGCTTGTACCCAATGAACTGCTGGTCCCAGGAGCAGCCAGTTCCTACAAAGTGAGAGCTGCTTTGGTAATTTCGGAGGTGAGTGATGTACAGAAAAAATGGGGGGGGGGGAAGAAAAAAAAAAAAAGACACCTGGGGGGTGTTTATATCTTAACAACACCTGGCTTGCACAGGAGATGGGATTTAACCCATGGTTGCCCACTGACTTGTGCAAGCACAGGAAACAACATGGTGCAGAGCTGCAAGTGGCATACCCCTCAAACATTCCCCTTTAATACGTACACTTATAGAACATGGTGCAGTGCTGCAGGTGGAGGATAATATAATGACTCTGATCTTAGCACAGCTATGTGCAATGCATTTCTCTGTGTAATGCATTTCTTAGCTTAGCTCTGTACTACAGTTTGTTGTTTTTATACAGACAGCTGAATTAAAAACACACTCTTCCTACCCTCCAACATTCCCTTTAATAAGGTACACTGATGAGCTGTGCTAAAATCAGGTTCACTTCACTATCCTCCCCCTACAGTTCTGCATCATGTGGTTTCTATAAAAACACACTCTTCCTACCCTCCAACATTCCCTTTAATAAGGTACACGGATAAGAAATGCATTGCACAGAGCTGTGCTAAGATCAGGTTCACGTCACTATCATCCCCCCAAAGTTCTGCACTTCCTACCCTCCAACATTCCCCTTTAAGCTACACTTTCCACTAATATTTCTGCAGCTGACAGGGAGAGCTTAGAGCCCTTAACACTATGGGCCATATTTATAAACGTGTGGTATCGCCTTCTTTAGCGATCGTTATGGCGATTGTTAATTTATGATCGCTATCGGAAATCTTGTAAATGTACGATATCGAAGGTAAATCTACGACCGCCCATAGTATATCATTAGGGTAGTTTACAGCATGGTATACGAAAACCCGCGGTATCGCACTTTTTTAAATATGGCCCTCCAACACTTAAACAATACATTGCAGGTGAAACATACAAAGACCACAGGTCTGTAACTGAATAGTGCAGGTTTATTGCAAAACATGCGTGCTACAGACCTGGGTCTTTGTATGTTTCACCTGCAATTTATTGTTTATATATCAGATTTGGTAGAGTGAAAAAAAGTGAGACATACATTATTTCAGATCTAGACACACTGGATACCCAGACCTATATACATAACACTACAACTACTAGGAAAGTGTTAATCAGCTGCACCACCAATTTGAATATTGATGATTTAATTTATTCCTACATCATAGGGGTTAAGAGGTGGGAGTGGAAATCACACCGGTGCTGAAAATGTAATGAAGGCAAAAGTACTGGCATGCAAGGGAAAATGTCAGCTTCAGACTTGGGGAACAAACAGAACCTAAAATGAGCTCATAGAGCTAAAGGAAAGGCCCCTGAGTGGAATCTTCCATGCTCAGAAGGCCTGAGGCAAGTACTTTCTAACTTCAACTTTGATTTTTTTGGGTTTAGTTCTCCTTTAAGGCAAGTAGTCCATCCACTTCCTACTACTCATCATATTCCCTTAGCACAAAGGAATAGAGAAGCTCATTAGCTAGCTCATCCTTCACTGGGTCAAAGCATGTTGAACTTGTTTGTTTTAAAAGGCAAAATTAATTTGTTTATTGGTTGTTACTCCAAAAAAGATAAATGTACAGGCACATAAGATGACTTTTACATATGGCCAGTATATAACTTTCCTTGGAGTAGAAAAACAAGAATATAAAGGAGTCTGGATGGACTCATTAATTCTTCGTTCATTGCTAACAACTCTAGCCATACATTGTAAGGCTTATGTTCAAACATTTTACATTGCAATCAAGATCAAGTTCCCTAAACCTGTCTATTATGTTTCCATATCCTTGAAGAGAATAATCAACATATCTCTCGATTGCCTCTTTTTGAATTTAGATTGTGTAATTGTTTAAAGGACAACTAAAGCCTCAGATCACCACTTAACCAGAAGGCAGAATACCTTGATACAAAACCAGTATTCTGTGTCTTACCTCTCATTTTGATACAGCCACTGGGAAATTGACCTAAATAACACGTGGTAACTTCACAGCATTCTAGTATCGCACAGTTTGGTCAACGACTATTATGTTCTGCACATGCTTAATCCTAAACTACAGCAGAAAATTGTTACAGTTTATCACACCCATTAATCTCTAGCCAATCCTTTTAAAGGGCATGTCCAGACCCAAAACTCACTTTTTGCTACAATGTAGGTGCCCCCTGCCCACTGCAAAATAATGCTCCAATTGTTACTTACGGACCATTTTCTCCTGCACCGTCTCTAATCCAGCTCTCTGCTTGCAAGCAGGGGCTGGAATCGCAGCTGCGTCTGTGATTGGCTAAGACGCGGCAAATCACAGATATGGCTGACGTCCTTGAAAACACAGCGGGAGAGAATGGTCCATAATTAACAATCGGAGCATAATTTTCGGAAAAATATTTTGGCGGTTGGGATGGGCACCTACGTTGTAACAAAACTTCTTCACGCTAGGTACAACGGCCGAAGAGGATGGATCCTGATGTAGGGAGGAAGGGCAGTAAAGGGCTCCACAGCACATGTCACATTCCTTGAGGTTGAGGAATCAGCAAGGACCGGATGTCTCACAGACACCTCCTTCTCTGCACTTTCCTGGACTTTGGACAAGCACTGCTGGAGAACAATTGGGAGCAGAGATGTAAGGTAAGGAGTTTTGTAAACTACTTAGTAGAGCCAGTAATGGGTTAAATTATAGTTTTGGGGGTGGACATGCCCTTTAATAGTACAGTTAAAGCAAGGAAGCATATGGCTGATGTCAGGAGGTGTGGCCAGACACTGCACATACACAGTTACGTTTTCCAGTTCTTAAGAGGCTTACATTTACTTCAATAAATACGGAGCGGGATTTTATAGCTTACTGGTGTTTTCTTGGGGTTGTTTTCAGATTCTAAAAAATAAAAATTTGGGTGTAGTTCTCCTTTAAGCCCTCTTCTTCCACCTATAAATAGTACCCAGGGTGAGGACCTAAACAATATAACTCATTGGTACATAATGCTTCCCTTGCCGCTCTGGTCATCTTCTGGCTTGTCTCTGCAGTGCTATCACCCAGACCAAGGTAAAACCCATGCTATATATATAAGGAGGTTGATTGCACTCCGCTTCAGCATCATCCACCAGGGTGCTTACTCCGGGATAAACAGATAAATATTTAGGAAATTCGGAGCAATCATCTGGATTTTTTCAAAATAACAAGCAAAGTTTATTAGGATCACATCAACGCGTTTCAGTCCACCTGGGACCGTCGTCAGGATTACAGATACCTCATTTCCTGCTAGATTTAAGGTAAGGTGGTTCACACATCAATTAACTCACTTAACCCCAAATTAACCACACCCCAGCCCCACTGTTTTGTTAACCTTGATTATGTGCACATTATATGGATATAAAAACCACTATCTTCATACTGTAAGATATATAAGAGTAGCAAAAAAATATATATAAAGTGCCGGGTGCTAATGTTGAGCAAAATGCCTAGAAAAATAATAACAATAGTTACTATATATAAACATTTCCCAAATTAACTATGTAAAGTGCTATGGCTAATATTTGGCAAATTGCCTAGAAAAAATACCATGTTGAAACATATCCTAAGTTGGCATAAAAGTGTCTCATAAGTGATATAAAATATCAATAAAGTGTCAACGTGCTATAAAAGAAAAAACCCATAGGGGTCCCAATAAAACCTCCTAGAAGGGCGAGATATATATTATAATATAACACCTGACAAGATAATAAAATTGCCATGATGCAAACATTAACACAAATAGAAAAGTAAAAAAGAATTTAAATTCAGTATACTCTAAAATAATCAATCTACCTATCCAGATCTAAACAGTTACCATATCTACCCCTTTAGATCCAACCTAGGATAAAAAAAAAAAACATCAGTCACTAGTCCAGGATTTTACAATCATAAATCCTCATGAAACTGATCCATTATAAAAAACAGGACAGGGGAAGGGTTTCATTCAAGCACTTAGGGGAAACCGTGTCCAGTTGTTTTATCCACCATGATTCCCTTTGAAGTGATTTTTTTATGTCTATCGACTCCTCTGTTGGTCAATAGCCAATTGCCATAAACTTTGTTATTTTGAAAAATCCAGATGAGTGCTCCGAATTTCCTAAATATTTATATAACATAGAAAATATAATCAATGCACATTCCTAGGCCCCATACAATATCATATTATGGTATCTGCACACTGACATACATTGTAAACAAAGGGGTTTTAGTATACATTACTGTGATCACATGAATGAAAAGCCTTCCAACCACGTCAAGGTAACCCCAGTCTGGAAGGTCCCAAACTTCTAACCTTTTTTTACTTCAATTATGATTAGCAAACTTTTGCATTTCTCATACATGTATTGTATTTATTCAGTTGGTCACTGGGTGGTTATTTAATCTGGGTGGTTTGTGTAGCACTTTAGTCCTGACGACCTGATATAGGTTGAAACATGTTGACTGAATAGTCTTGTTTGAACATCTTTGTCGAGACCTGCGAGTGCGTTATATTTCTTCGACTGTATTTCAGCAATTGGGACAGCACCTGGGCAAGTATACTGAATATGGAGTGCAATCGTTATTTGGATATATATCCTTCCTTTATATAAAAATATTTTCCATTTTGTGGAGATTGCATTGAGTTTTTAGACTGTACTATGTAGGTGGGGGTAGGCTAAAATAATATTATACATGGTTACAGTGTATATTGTAATGTAAAAGGTATAACATTAATTAGTTTATTAATCTGTTCTAAATAAAGATATGTAAGTGTGTAACAGTGTGTAAATGGCATATGAAATAAAAAAAGTACTAACATACAGAATCTCCCCACGTTTGAATGGACTGGTCAAAATGGGAGCCATAGACACACCTCTTAAATGTAATCAATTCTGCATTTCTGCATTTCCTTATTGTCCTTATTATCCAATAGGTGTGCTTCTAGTAGCTGCTGTAGCACTATTAGCCAATGAAAAGAAAGTTGCAGTGTTTACATCACATCCGGATGCAATGCATGCTTTACAGTAACATCCTTTAGCTTTGCATTGTGGTAGAGACTTAGTCAGCATGTGTGAGTTAATGGCCAATCAAAAAAAAGTTTGCTTTCCCAGTAAGTGTAGCTGACATCCTGCTGTATTGTATTGTGGGAGAGAGTGTCAGGATACTTTAGCGTTATATCCTGCTGTATTGCATTGTGGGAGAGTGTGTCAGGATGCTTTAGAGTTATATCCTGCTGTATTGCATTGTGGGAGAGAGCTTCACATCCAAATGCAATGTGTAGTGGGAGCGGGTGGGCGTGGCCAAATGGCAATGCTTTACTGAAGACTCCTACGGGCTGCTTTACTAAAGGATCCCTTTGTTTTGGCTTCTTTCCTGAAGGGAAGTTTCCTTCTTATGCTGGCAAGTGTCTAAATGTTATTTTTTGCTTTAGTGTACAGTGTCTCTCTGTGTCTGTCTCTCTCTGTGTCTGTCTCTCTCTGTGTCTGTCTCTCTCTGTGTCTGTCTCTCTCTGTGTCTCTCTGTGTCTCTCTCTGTGTCTGTCTCTCTCTGTGTCTGTCTCTCTCTGTGTCTGTCTCTCTCTGTGTCTCTCTTTCTCCTGTCCTGTTTGCAGCAGTGCTCACAATGATCAGCTTCCAGGTTAGTACAATTATTATAAATTGTCACATTACTGAAATAGTGGCCGACTGTATTCTAGCAGCCAATAGGAATACCCCATATTAAACAAGCACCAGGTTGCTCCTTACTGCCACATGTGTGTAAACTACAGCATCTAACAAACCCCTTCCACATTGGTCGGAATCCAGGTAAAAGCCAATAGTGTTCCGTTTAACTGGGAGAGAAGGCATTGCCTATAGAAATGGTGGGCGATCCCTGCTGTTGCTAGGTATTGAGACGCTGCCTGTTCCTGCTTCAGAGCCCTGGGGATTAGCTGGAGGAGGGAGTTAATGTGTGTACAGTATTGTATGTATACAACTTGACAGCACCTTGCCTGTCTCTCTCTCCTGGAAGATGGAACTACCGGGAATGGCTCCAAGTGCCGCGGGAAGCCCCGCGGAGCCTCACAACACTCGCGGTGGGGCCTGGGAGACTGGTTTTCAGCCGCGACCAGCTGCAAACTACCCCTGGAAGACGGAACTACCAGGAAAGGCTCCAAGTGCCGCAGGAAGTTATCATTAGGAAAAAACTTATCTAATACATAATAATTACACTACAAAAATAACAGAATTATTACTTAAAATATGTCATTCTTAGATAGGACTACCCTAATATGGAGGGCCTTGTAAGTGGCGGGTAGCTTACACATATATTTTAATCAATATATGTAACTAACACTCCAGCAAATAAAACTAAATAAAATTAACACATAAAAAACCTACTGTGCATCAACAGGCACACTATGTTCTGTACTAGAATGTTAGCAACATTGTTGCCGAATAGGCTGAGCAGAGTTCACCGCTCCCTACTCTGCAACAATGTTTCAAATGGAAGAAGGTGAAGGGAGGGGAATTGGAGCTCAGCTAAAACACACAGGAGAGCATGCTTGTGAAGGTTCTCATTCATCCAGGTCATGGTATATCTGTTGTATTCAATTAGATCAACTGGACTTGAAATGTAGTTCTTGAAGACGTTTCGCTAGTCATCCGACTGGCTTTCTCAATTCAGAATGACTTGTACAAGAATCTGTGGCAATTATGTACCCTGGAAAATCCCAATTAGCATATCACAGCCAGGTGTTAAGGGTGTGATTAGATGGTGGCTAAGAGGTGTTATAGGAACGTCCAGAGTAAGGTGTTAAAACAGCATTGTACATGGCAGACAGTTGGTGTCGAACCCCCCCACCTCTATTTAGGCTTGGTTTCTTTATTTTCACATAAATGGCCTCCTTAACACCTCTCTTGAACCAGTCACGTTCCTTCGCCAGTATGTTAACATTACAATCTTCAAAGGTATGTCCTTTATCCTTAAGATGCAGATACACGGCTGAGTCCTGACCCGAGGAATTGGCTCTTCTGTGCTGGGCCATACGTTGATGCAGTTGTGTTTGGTCTCCACATACAATCAGAACATTCTTCACTGCACTGCACTGCACTGCATATATGATGTCACTTTTCTTGTGTTTTGGTATTGGGTCTTTCGGATGTACCAATTGCTGCCTCAGTGTGTTGTTTGGTTAAAGCAGACAGGGATACGATGTTTTTTGAAAATTCTTCTTAATTTCTCGGAGACCCCTGCTACATATGGGATGAACATGTTCTTCCTCTGTCTTGCTTTTCCCCTTCACTGTTGGTATTCGTGTTCTTTCTTTCTTCTACTCTTTTGACAAAGGCCCAGTCTGGATATCCACAAGTTTTAAGGGCTCCTCTGAGATGTTTCATTTCTTTAGCCTTCGCCTCTGTGCTAGTGGGGATGTTCTCGGCTCTGTGTTGCAGGGTTCTGATGACCCCCAGCTTGTGATCTAAAGGGTGGTGGGAGTCAAACATCAAATACTGATCTGTGTGTGTTGGTTTTCTGTAAACCTCTACTTCCAGTTTACCATTTTCCTTAACTTCTACCAAGCAGTCCAAGAAAGCCAGTTTGTTGTTTTGTACCTCTTCCCTTGTGAATTTAATGTTTTGGTCCACCGCATTAATGTGTTCTGTGAAAGCTTGTACTTCCTTCTGGTGGATTTTAACCCAGGTGTCATCAACATATCTGAACCAGTGGCTGGGTGCTATGCCCTTAAAGGTATTAAGCGCCTGTGTTTCTACCTCCTCCATGTAAAGGTTGGCATGGAGGAGGTAGAAACTTGTGGATATCCAGACTGGGCCTTTGTCAAAAGAAGTAGAAGGAAAGAAAAGAACACGAATACCAACAGTGAAGGGGAAAAGCAAGACAGGAGGAAGAACATGGTCATCCCATATGTAGCAGGGGTCTCCGAGAAATTAAGAAGAATTTTCAAAAAACATCGTATCCCTGTCTGCTTTAAACCAAACAACACACTGAGGCAGCAATTGGTACATCCGAAAGACCCAATACCAAAACACAAGAAAAGCGACATCATATATGCAGTGCAGTGCAGTGAAGAATCCTCTGATTTGTATGTGGGGGAGACCAAACAGCAACTGCATCAACGTATGGCCCAGCACAGAAGAGCCAATTCCTCGGGTCAGGACTCAGCCGTGTATCTGCATCTTAAGGATAAAGGACATACCTTTGAAGATTGTAATGTTAACATACTGGCGAAGGAACGTGACTGGTTCAAGAGAGGTGTTAAGGAGGCCATTTATGTGAAAATAAAGAAACCAAGCCTAAATAGAGGTGGGGGGGTTCGACACCAACTGTCTGCCATGTACAATGCTGTTTAAACACCTTACTCTGGACGTTCCTATAACACCTCTTAGCCACTATCTAATCACACCCTTAACACCTGGCTATGATATGCTAATTGGGATTTTCCAGGGTACATAATTGCCACAGATTCTTGTACAAGTCATTCTGAATTGAGAAAGCCAGTCGGATGACTAGCGAAACGTCTTCAAGAACTACATTTCAAGTCCAGTTGATCTAATTGAATACAACAGATACACAGGAGAGCAGTTCTAACACAGGGAAATACAAGCTGTTACCCAATTTTTTAACACACCAAGCAGCCTCTGTGACAGGCAGTTTGGAGATCCTTATCCTGACACTATTATGCTGGCAGTGGGAAAGTGACTGGTATAATGGGAGAGCCTGCTGGCACTGGGGAAGTTACTGGGAATGGGAAGGCCTGCTGGCACTGGGAAAGTTACTGGGAATGGGAAGGCCTGCTGGCACTGGGAAAGTAACTGGGAATGGGAAGGCCTGCTGGCACTGGGAAAGTTACTGGGAATGGGAAAATCTGCTGCCACTGGGGAAGTTACTGGATGGGAAAATCTGCTGGCACTGGGAAAGTTACTGGGAATGGGAAAGCCTGCTGGCACTGGGGAAGTTACTGGGAATGGGAGTCTGCTGGCACTGGGGAATTACTGGGAATGGGAAAGTCTGCTGGCACTGGGGAAGTTACTGGGAATGGGAAAGCCTGCTGGCACTGGGGAAGTTACTGGGAATGGGAAAGCCTGCTGGCACTGGGGAAGTTACTGGGAATGGGAAAGCCTGCTGGCACTGGGGAAGTTACTGGGAATGGGAAAGCCTGCTGGTACTGGGGAAGTTACTGGGAATGGGAAAGCCTGCTGGCCCGGGGAAGTTACTGGGAATGGGAAAGCCTGCTGGCACTGGGGAAGTTAAGTTCTTATAGGGATCTCAAAATCCCCCAAATATCTCAAATTCTGTCCATCTATCCTTCTCTCTATCTATCTTTCTGTTTGTGGAAAGAACCGCTTGTTCCCCACCTTGAGGCTCCAATCTTTCCACAGATTTCCCCTTGTTTTTCCAATAAACTGCTCGACATTGTCAAGCGGTCGATCAAAAAACTTCCTACATGGGATAAATATTTTGAATGATCCAATCTAATTTTTCGGATTGCTCAAAATAACGATTGAATGTATGGGGGGCTTAACATTTCAGCTGTCAATCAAGTTCCTTGGTATGAAACTCATCTGTTATGTTATAGTTTTGCTGTAGCTGGAATGGTGACAGTTGGTACATGAACTGCATGATACCTCACAGGGATTACTAAGCATGTTTGCCCACACAGACAATCAGTTAGTCTAGCTGGCGTACTGAACTTGAGCAATAAAAAGTATTCATTTATAGATTGAAATGAGAGTCATTTTTTCAGTGTACAATTCCTTTAAGTTAGTAGTATTTGTGTAATGGGTGGGGCTGAATGTGACTGGGTGGAGCTAGGTTGGAAGGGACAGGTCACGTCATTCATGGGACATTGGGTGGTATAAAGTTGCTGGCCTGCAAAGGCAGCACTCGCACTCGTCCTAAGAACCAATAACCAGGGTGCCTCCAAGTAACCGATTCCAATATATTGTAGAGACGGAGCACTCACTGGACTTTTAATAATAGTAACTTTATTGTGAAATCAACGCGTTTCAACCACACATGTGGTCGTCGTCAGGATACGCCATATTGGAAAACAAACAGGAATAAGTAGGTAAGTTCCCACCCCCGATCCTCCCCTGACACACCTCCGTATACACCCCTTCACAATTTTAACTACGTAAACACATCACATAAACCAGTGTAATCTAATTGATTATTAGAGCAGCCGATAAGGGTGGATCTATTGTGCTCCTGGACCGTGAGTATTATGAATGTGAAATATTGTCCCAGTTACAAGACACTTGTGTATATGAACCTCTGGTAGGTGATCCCACTGTGGCCTTTAAGGCCCAATTGGATGAACGGTTGACAATAGCCTTGAATATGTGTTGGATCACCGAAGCCCAATTTGGGTTTTTGACTACTAGATATCCCAGATGTCCGGTGTTATATACTTTACCCAAGGTCCATAAAAGTTTGGTTTCACCTCCTGGTAGGCCGATCGTTTCATCATATGGTTCATTATTTAGACCTGTTGCTGAATTTATTGATTTTTTCTTACAGCCAGCTGTGAAGCTTATGCCTTCATATGTACGTGACAGCCAACATTTGATCGAGACACTGGACACGTTAGTATGTCCTATAGGCAATTTCATGTTTTTAACCTGTGATGTCAGCAGTTTGTATACAGTCATCCCTCAAGGGGATGGCATTGAGACCTGTAGGGCGGCTCTTCTTGACATTGAGCACAGGGGGCCACCTATTGAGTTTCTCATTGATTTGTTGAGATTCATCTTGATGAATAATTATTTCAGATATGATGCATCTTATTAAGCCCAGAGGGTTGGCACGGCGATGGGCTCTAATGTAGCTCCGTCCCTTGCCAACCTTTATATGCTCATGTTTGAGAGGAAATACATCATCCCAGCCATTGAGGGATGGTGTGCTTCTATAAACGTCATATAGATGATCTGATTTTTATATGGAAAGGTACAGAACAACAGGCCATCGATTTTGTTACCAATCTTAATGAACTGAATACCCCTATAAAACTCTCCATGACCATTGGACATGATGAGATTGAATTCCTTGATCTCAAATTGTTCAAGACCGCATCTGGAATTGGGACCACCTTATACAGGAAACCAATTGACAAAAATTCAGTACTTCGGCACTAGTTGCCATCCTACGAGATCTAAATATGCTATTGCGTATAGTCATTCCTGAGAACATTGGTAACAATACAGATAACTCCAGGGCTGAGGCCCAATTAGATGAAATGTTTCAAAGATTTTGTGAGAGGGGATACGACCCAGACCAACTTTGCCATCAGTTGCATAGGGCATGGACTTTCACCCGCTGTGATCATTTCCCGAAAACTACATGTAATAATCTGAAGGACAAGATTTGTGTAAATTTTTTGTTCCACTTACACTCTTTGATTAACCACAGGTGGAGACTTGATCCGGTGATAGATCGTTGCCCTTTGATAATGTTAATAGAAGGGGCAGAAATTTGGCTAATTTACTTGTCTGCAATGATATTGCTAAGACAAAAAGTGGAACCAATGTCCAGAGTGTTTGGCAAACCAAAAGAAGAATGGGTGTTTTAGATGCCCTAATTGCATTACATGTAGCTCAATGCTGACTGGTCAAAAATTCACACATCCCAGAGATTCACAATCCCAAATTGTTCAAGACCGCATCTGGAATTGGGACCACCTTATACAGGAAACCAATTGACAAAAATTCAGTACTTCTTGGCACTAGTTGCCATCCTACGAGATCTAAATATGCTATTGCGTATAGTCAATTCCTGAGAACATTGCGTAACAATACAGATAACTCCAGGGCTGAGGCCCAATTAGATGAAATGTTTCAAAGATTTTGTGAGGGGTAACGACCCAGACCAACTTTGCCATCAGTTTGCATAGGCATCGACTTTCACCGCTGTGGATCATTTACCGAAAACTACATGTAATAACTGAAGGACAGATTTGTGTAAATTTTTGTTCCACTTACCACTCTTTGATTAACCACAGGTGGGACTTGATCAGCGGTGATAGATCGTTGCCCTTTGATAATGTTAATAGAAGGGGCAGAAATTTGGCTAATTTACTTGTCTGCAATGATATTGCTAAGACAAAAAAGTGGACACAATGTCCAGTGTTTGGCAAACCAAAAAGAAGAATGGGTGTTTTATTGCCCTAATTGCATTACATGTAGCTCAATGCTGACTGGTCAAAATTCACACATCCCAGAGATGGGACTAAATTTACCATTAAACAACGTTTACCTGCACGAGCAGGAACATAATTTATTTTATTGTTTGTCCTTGCAGACTATATTATGTCGGCAAAACCAAAACGATGTTCAAAGAGCGCATGGCTAACCATCGCGCATCTATTAGGAATGCCCTGTTGGCCAAAGATGCTGGTTGCATCACAAGTAAGTTTGGCGAATTGTCAGTCGCCAGACATTTTAAAAAAGAAGCTCCAGCTCCTCGTCTCGTTCTTGTATGATCAATATGGTCTATCTGATGAACAATTGAGTGTGCCAGGTGACAAGGATAAGATATATTGCAAAAGGAGGCTAGATGGATACATAGACTCCAGACCTTATCCCCTAGTGGATTAAATGAGCAGTTGTTGTTACATTGTTTCTTATGAGCGATTCACTCAGGCTGGCTGTCAATACTTGTTTGTGCTAAATTATACTGTGTTACCAATCATTGCATACTTTATCCTGTGATGGAACAAATGAGCTGCTTTTGCTACTTTGTCTTTATGAATGCCTAACTCAGGTTTTTTGCCAATACTAGCACTGCCAAACTATATGGTGTTACTAACTATTTCACAAACATGTACGGTCATTGACTTTTTACATAATTTTAACAGTTGTTAACCATAATATTGCCACACAAATACAACTGTTAAAATATGTAAAAAGTCAATCAGGACGATATAGCACCCACTAGGTGATCATCTTTAAATACCACCCACCATATTACTTACCCCACCCACCACAGAGTTATCCCATAGTGCCACATGATACAACTTAATTAAATGTTAACCATATAATTGCCACAAGCAAAATACTTTAATTAGTTGTATCATGTGACTATGGGATAACTCGTGGTGGGTGGGGTAAGTAATATGGTGGGTGGTATTTAAAGGTGATCACCTATGGGTGCTATATCGTCCTGATGACGGCCGTGAGCAGGGCTGAAACGCGTTGATGTGAATAAAGACTGTTTTTCTACTTACAAGTCCAGTGAGTGCTGCTCAGACAATATAAATAGAGATGGAGGTATGGCACTAGTCGAGTCCCCAAATAATAGTCGATAGAGAAGGGGGGTGCTGACGACATAGCAAAACAGACTAAAGTATTCAAATGAAGAAAAAAGAAAGTCGCAGCACTCACTAATTAATCGGTGAAAAAAGTATTTACATTCCTTTATTGAAGTATGTACACACACATACGTTATGGGACTGTATCATGTGCAAGACGGAATAGTTTAAAAACCATTAAAATATATAATTTACAAATAGCAGCATCTCATATACAAAGTTCAAATAGCCAAGGATAAAGTCTAAGTGCACAGTGCCATACTATGATAAATCCTCACACAGTAATGACTAACAGAGGTGTATCAAAATGAATCCTAATATTAAACAGAGTATACAACAATATACTTATCTGTCCCTGTGCATGACTCAACACTTAGAGGTATAGGCAATCCATGGAGGTGCGGGCACAGGTATCCCTTGTCAAACAATGAGAGCTACTAAGTCTGAAACGGTGGGTGGATTGGTCCCCCTGACCGTTTCGCCCGGTACCCGGCTTTCTCAAGGTACACAGCGGTGGTGTTCCCCCAGTACAGATATATAGGCCTCAGTGTAAAGCACGTTCAGTCCGTAATCACGTCGATACGTAATTGCGTTTCAGATGCGCAGCGACGTCAAAGTGCGTCCGCTAAACAGACTCGCGTGCATATCGTTACAGAATGGCGAACACTTCTGGCCAAATCGCCATGCGCTGTAGCGCATATGCAGACCAAAAGTAGAATAATAACTATGGAGGGAGCTACACCTATCTGAAACCATTCAAGTTTTGGACCACCAACCATCTGCAACCGATGGCCCCACAATACAATAATACAAAGGGTATATACAATGTAATCTATATCAACGTATTTCATCCACAACATTAAGACCTCACACATAATGAAATAGAAATGGCAAAAATATAAACAGTATAAGATTCAACCAATATGCCCTGAGACCAGGGGTTTTGCCCAGCAATACAAAAATCTTGGGGCAGACACTATAATAAGTCAATATGGGTATAAAAAATTAGATGAAGTAACTCCTTAGAAATTATGGATTTTATCCAAGAGAGGTATCTGGGTAGCTGACCCCTAAATTGGTAAGCTTCTAAATTCTACCCATTGTATGTAAAAGAGGAAAAGGGGGGGGCCCCCATTTTTAGAATATATCCTTTGGTTCCAAATATCGAAGCCAGTGACTCTCTAGCTTTGAGGTACAATGTTCATCCAGTATCAGTGCATCCCAGAAAGACCATCCCTGTAGTCCATGTAAGTAGCTCAAGTTGAACTGTATTGAATTCCGGCAACTATTGTAAATTGACTCTAGTAGTTAATCCAGGTAAGTATCCTAGAATCCATTATAGATAGACTCTTCTAGTAGTTAATCCAGGTAAGTATCCCAGAATCCATAATATGGTTTGTAGGTTCTATGCATAGCCTACTCTGTGGTATTGAAGGAGCGTGCTGTATGTTGCATAGCCGAAGATCAAGATGAGATAGGAGGAAGTCTAGAGGAAGGGGGTTAAGTCCAATTCTTCATTGTGCCCCCGGGGGCAAGGCTGGATACCTACAGGTAATCAATCTATCTACTGTTGTGCTCACCCTTCCCAATAGTGTACATCTAAGGGTTATCCTTCTGCACTTCTCAACCCTTGATAATTTTACATTACAGAAGGACATCTCCCTCTTCTGTAGACGACTAGCCTTAAAAGCTTTTTTCAAAGAAAAACAGTTGTTACATGAGAAGTTTCTATTACCATGGATTCCGAAATGACAACACTAAATGGGGAAGATATACCGAAAGATATGACTCCTTCCAGGGACTTAGACATTAAAAAGGTATTTAAGCCCAAATCCACCTTTTGTCCCTCATTTTCTGAATTCCCTGCTTGATGTTATTTACAAATGTATAACGGAAGAATGTAGACGGATGGTAGCAGGTGGCGATTCATCTATATTACAGCCAAAGAGCGAATTGCCATAAAGGAGCTACAGGATATGAAAGATCTTGTGATAAAGAGGTCTGACAAAGGGGGGAATGTGTGTTCTATGGCCTGAACACTCTTATTTGATAGAGGCTAAAAACAACTTGGTAAGAGGAGAATTATACCCCCCTCCCATCTAATCCTACACATATTTTTCAGAAAAGATTGATGAATCTACTGGACGATGCCCTAGAGGAGGTGACATCACCATGGAGGAAAGCAAGGTTTCTTTATAGAGGAACCACCCCAAGACGTCGACGTTCTACAATGCTCCCCAAAGTACATAAGAACATCCGATGGCCACCAGGTAGGCCTATATTGGTATAGACAGTCTAAATGAATTTATGCTTAATGA
This sequence comes from Hymenochirus boettgeri, assembly GCA_019447015.1. Lineage (NCBI taxonomy): Eukaryota > Metazoa > Chordata > Amphibia > Anura > Pipidae > Hymenochirus > Hymenochirus boettgeri. The sequence goes on along the minus strand of CM033471.1, from coordinate 54,235,199 downwards.
GATAGTTTTCTGCAACCTTTGTGTTTCAACTAGACTCATATCTCCGGGATACAGCAGATTTATCTCAAGATACACGAAAACCAGTAGAAGAGGACATATTTTAATAACATGTGATGTTGAGGAGTCCCTATATTCTAACATCGACCATGAAACGGGCATAGAAGCCTGCCGATTTTTTTGGATATGAACGACGAATGGGAAGGACAAAACCGGAACGGTAATTACTTTTTAAAATTTATACTATTCCACAACTACTTCCTGTTTGATAACACCTACTACATTCAGAGGAGGGGTACGGCAATGGCGCAAAATGTCGCCCTCATATGCTAACCTCTTCCTTGGGTGGTGGGAACGCGAGTTCGTGTTCTGTGACGATTTTATCTTCTTCTGCCTATGTAGATCTATGGGTACGTTTTTTTGATGACGTGTTCATCCTCTGGAGTGGTACCAAGGAATTAGCAAAGGACTTCATTAAGATCTTAATATAACAATAACAAATCCATCCATCTAACCTGTGAAATCTCTGAGACTGAAGCAACCTTTTTGGATATAAAGGTAAAAAAAACACCAGGGTGATTAGAGACTGAACTGTATGAAAATACAGCAATTACACTACAATAGTGCACATCCATATGCTCTACTAAGGGAATCCCTAAAGGCAGTTTCTAAGAGTTTCGGAGGAACTGCACTGCATCTCAGAATTATGTCATGAGCTTGAACACGTTTCATCAACAGGGGGTTACCCTAAGGCATTATTGAAGTTCAATAAGGCCATGCACAAAATTTAAACAGGTAGACCTACTCAAGCCAAGGGTTAGGCAGTCTAGGATAAGACAATTTATTACCACCTATAACCACTGGACATATGCGATTAGACAAGCCCTGGAAAGGAACTGGCATATCTCTTAAATGATGATTGTGGTAGCTGGATTTATACCCAATAAACCCTCGATAACGACCAAAGGGGTAAATCTAGAGATATTTTGACGAGTAGTCACTTTCAGAGAACCTCACTATCTTGTAGAGGGGCAAAGTTACAGGGTACTTACCCATGTGGGAATGTCACTTCTGTCATATATGGTTAGGGGGATAAGATCATGGATTCGGATGGTCTAAAAATTTTAAGCTGCATGTTTATTTCAACTGTGATACTAGAATGTAGTATATGCCCTCCAATATACGTTGGAAAGACTATGCAAAAATTAAAGGCAGCATTGTCAAATCATTTGTCCAATATACGTTTAGCATGAGGGATAGTAGGGATGGGAATCCATCTCTGTGTGGCTCAACCCTTCCTAGCACCATCATGGAGGAAGGGTTAAAGGGCATGTCCACCCTTAAAAATTACTTTTGATATGCTGCTCCCCCCTGTCTGGTACCCCCAACTGCATGGTTAGTATTTTCCCCAAAAGCCCCCAAACTCTTACTTACCTCCCCTCGTTCCTCCGCTGCACTGCCGGCCCTCTGCTTGCGAGAATGCCAAGCAAGGGGCGGGACCCGCATCGCGTCTGTGATGGCTGAACGGCAGCCAATCACGGACGCGGTTGCCGGTCATTCAGTGCAGCGGAGGAAAGAGGAGAGGTAGTAAGATTTTGGGAGCTTTTGGAAAATACTAACCATGCGTTGGGGCTACCAACATGGGGGAGCAGCATATTAAAGGCTTTTACGCTAGGGGGGATAGTAAGAACGGGAGGGAGAGGGAGGGGGAGGAGGGGGGAGAAGGGCTGCAGTACCATGACAATATCTAACGAGGCAAGGTAGCAGGCAGAGCCCCTAGCCTCCTGGTGGACTGTTTTTGGGACTTTAGGGGGGGTCTACAGGAGAACCCTATGGAGCTGGGATGTGAGGTAAGGATTACACTACATGGTGGGGATTATAGTTTTGGGGGTGGACATGCCCTTTAATGGTATCTCTTGTTTTGTTTTACAACAGGTGAAAACCAACATAAAAGAGGGGAGCCTCACAATCTGTTGCTAAAAGCGGAAGCTAGGTGGATCTATTACTATCCAGCCTTGCCCGCCGGGGGCATCAATGAAGAATTGGACTTGACCCACTTCCTCTAGACTTCCTCCTATCTCATCTTGATCTTCGGCTATGCACTACAGCAACGCTTCCTTCCACATACCTACAGAGTAGGCTATGCATAGAAACTACAAACCATATTCATGGATTCTGGGATACTTACCTGGATTAACTACTAGAAGAGTCTATCTATAATGGATTCTAGGATACTTACCTGGATTAACTACTAGAGTCATTTACAATAGTTGCCGGAATTCAATACAGTTCACTTGAGCTACTTACATGGACTCAGGGATGGTCCTTTCTGGATGGCACTGATACTGGATGAAATTGTACCTCAAAGCTAGAGAGTCACTGGCTTCGATATTTGGACCAAGGATATATTCTAAAATGGGGGCCCCCCCTTTTTCCTCTTTTACATACAATGGGTAGAATTTAGAACTTACCAAATTAGGGGTCAGCTACCCAGATCCCTCTTTGGATAAAATCCATCATTTTTCTAGTCAGTTACTTTCATCTAAATAGGGGACAACAATTGAACACTCAACCCTACTACTATTATAATTTCTGCGTCCCCCAAGATTTTTTGTTTGTAATTGCTGGGCAAACCCCTGGGTCTCGGGCATATTGGTTGAATCTTATACTGTTTATATTGTTGCCATTTCTATTTCATTAGGTTGAGGTCTTAATGTTGTGGATGAAATACGTTGTATATAGATACATGTATATACCCTTTGTATTATTGTATGTGGGGCCATCGGTTGCAGATGGTTGGTGGTCCAAAAACTTGAATGGTTTTCAGATAGGTGTAGCTCTCCCTCCATAGTTATTATTCTACTTTTGGTCTGCATATGCGGCTACAGCGCATCGCCCGATTTGGCCAGAATGTTTCGCCATTCTGTAACATATGCACGCGAGTCCTGTTTTTAGCGGACGCACTTTGACGTCGCTGTGCATCTGAAACGCATTACGTATCGACGTGATATGGACTGAACGTGCTTTACACTGAGGCCTATAAATCTGTACTGGGGGAACACCACGCTGTGTACCTTTTGAGAAAGCCCGGGGTACCGGGTGAAACGCGTCAGGGGGACCAATCCACCCACCGTTTCAGACTTAGTAGCTCTCATTGTTTGACAAGGGATACCTGTGCTCGCACCTCCATGGATTGCCTATACCTCTAAGTGTTTGAGTCATGCACAGGGACGATAAGTATATATGTTGTATACTCTGTTTTAATTATTAGGATTCATTTTGATACACCTCTGTTAGTCATTACTGTGTATGATTTATCATAGTATGGCACTGTGCACTTTAGACTTTATCCTTGTGGGGGCAGAATCTATAGAGTGACCTATAAGGGCAGAAGAACATATTTGCCTCTCTCAACAGTCCTTTAAGAATATAGAAAAAGTGGAAAAACACATTGATGGATACAAAAAGTAGGAAATACTAATAGGGAAAAAAGGTATAGTAACGATAATGTTGTGTATAAATATTCATCCAGTCAAATCCCTTAATAATAGGAGCTCCAACAAATATTCTCTCCAGAGGGCGAAGTCAAATCCCTTTAAAATAGGAGCTCCACAATATTGCTCTCCAGGGCGCAGGGATGCACCGACAAAATCTATATTAAAACGCCCCTTAATAGAGTTAAAAATGTCGCCTTTCTAACAGTGAAGTGGAGTATGATGAGGTTTTCGATAGTGCCTCTTCGCCTGCTTCCTCCCTCTTTTTCTTACAGTATCTTGATAAGAGCCCCAGGATGATGAGGGG
>CM033471.1:53588009-53622308 GCA_019447015.1 Hymenochirus boettgeri | reverse complement strand
GTTACATGGTCCGCGATATAGGGTCACTGGTCTGTGATAAAGGGTCCACGTGGTCTGTGATAAAGGTCACGTGGGTCTGTGATAAGGGTCACGTGGTCTTTGTATTTAGGGTCACCTGGGCTGTCGGTTATTTATAGGGTCAAGTGGGGATGGGATATATGGGTCAGGGTCACGTGGTCTGTGATATATAGGGTCACGTAGTCTGCGATATAGGGTCACGTGGTCTGCGACATAGAGTCGCGTGGTCTGCGAAATAGGACCAAGTGGTCTGCTATATAGGGTCACGTGGTCTGCTATATAAGGCCACGTGGTCTGTGATATGGGTTCACGTGGTCTGCGATACAGGGTCACGTGGTCTGCGATATAGAGGGTCACATGGTCTGCGATAAAGGGTCACGTGGTCTGCAATAAAGGGTCACGTGGTCTGTGATATAGGGTCACGTGGTCTGTGATATATATAGGGTCACGTGGTCTGTGATATACAGGGTAACGTGGTCTGCGATATAGGGTCACGTGGTCTGCGATATAGGGTCACGTGGTCTGCGATATAGGGTCACGTGGTCTGTGAAATAGGACCATGTGGTCTGCTATATATGGTCACGTGGTCTGCTATATAGGGTCACGTGGTCTGCTATATAGGGTCAAGTGGTCTGCTATATGGGTTCACATGGTCTGCGATACAGGGTCACGTGGTCTGCGATACAGGGTCACATGGTCTGTGATATAAGGTAATATGGTCTGTGGTAAAGGGTCACATGGTCTGTGAAAGAGGGTTACGTGATCTGCGTTACAGGGTCACATGGTCTGCGTTACAGGGTCACATGGTCTGCGATACAGGGTCACATGATCTACGATACAGGGTCACATGGTCTGTGATATAAGGTAATATGGTCTGTGGTAAAGGGTCACATGGTCTGTGAAAGAGGGTTACGTGATCTGCGTTACAGGGTCACATGGTCTGCGTTACAGGGTCACATGGTCTGCGATACAGGGTCACATGATCTACGATACAGGGTCACATGGTCTGCGGTAAAGGGTCACATGGTCTGCGAAATAGGGTCACATGGTCTGCGATAAAGTGTCACATGGTCTGCGATATAGGGTCACATGGTCTGCGATATAGGGTCACATGGTCTGCGATATAGGGTCACATGGTCTGTGATATAGGGTCACATGGTAGGTGATATAGGGTCACAGAGTCTGTGATATAGGGTCACATGGTCTGTGATATAAGTTCATATGGTCTGTGATGAAGGGTCACATGGTCTGATAAATAGGGCCACATGGTCTGATAAATAGGGTCACATGGTCTGATAAATAGGGTCACATGGTCTGTGATAAAGGGTCACATGGTCTGTGAAATAGGGTTACATGGTCTGCGATAAAGGGTCACATGGTCTGCGAAAAAGGGTCACATGGTCTGCGATAAAGGGTCACATGGTCTGCGAAAAAGGGTCACATGGTCTGCGAAATAGGGTCACATGGTCTGCGATATAGGGTCACATGGTCTGCGATATAGGGTCACATGGTCTGCGATATAGGGTCACATGGTCTGCGGTACACCCAGAAATTGAATTGCAACAGCCACAACCCCAAAACACTTTATACTCATGGGCGTCCCACACATCGGGGCCACTTGCCCCGATGGTGTGGACGGGCCCAGATTATAAGTGTTCTGGAGGTCGGGGGGCTGTTGCAATTTAATTCGGGGTGACTTGCCCTTTATTATTAGACCCCCCACCCCCCACACACACACACAAACACATGCTATGCTCTCAATACAGACTAGCTGCTAACTTTTTCGTTCAAGTTAAATCTGTGATGCCTGGCTGACAGTCTGGTAAATGTGCATGGCATGGGGGGGGGGGGGGGGGCTGGCGGCTATATTCCTAATTTTACCAGGGACTGTCAGCCGAGGCAGCACAGAGTTATCTTTAAAGACAGAGAGCAAGGCAGTGTCTCCCACATGCAAGGGCACTGACCTCCCCTTCCTTATCTCCCTGTTCTTCAGCCCTGACTTCCCTACCAGCCGGGCGTGCAGGACACAGCAAAGGAAGCGCGGGGTTGTGTTTCCAGCTGTGCCCAAGGATTTTCTTCCACAGTTCTCACAGAATCTTCTGGCCTGGAGTGGCTGTACTGACAGGTCTTGTATTAGAGGAATTTCCTGGTACTTCTAACTTTATGGAGACTTACATCTGCCCGGACGTTATCTACAGGGACAATGCCGGAAAACACGTAGGTGTGCCGGAGCACGGGAATGTGGAAAAGACACCTAAACTGGCAAATAGGATGGTTGTGAGCATCACAAATGAAGCCAGTATGATTTTGGAAAACTTGGAAAGGGGGCCACTGGGGGGGCACTGCCATACTGTCAACTGCGCGGCCACGTGGCCCCATTGTTGCCCCAGCTGTAGCGCCGCCACTGGTCACCCACCCCCAACCCCATATAACACTTTAACAAACCATTTTGGATATTCAACTTACAGACCCTTCGTCCATGACTATCTTCTTTCCGTCTTCTGCTAGTGACACTGCAGAGAGGGGTAGGACGGCATCCGCGTCTTTGATGGCTGTGGTCAGCCAATCACAGCACACGGCTGCCATCGTGGAAGATAGCGTGAGGAGCGAGTGGCTGTCTTTTAATATCGGAAAGTTGTTGTTTTTTTTTGTAGTATTATGGCTGTTGGGGGGTGGGTTGACTCTAAGGATTCGGTTACTAGCAGTGTTTAACGCTAAGGAGGAAGGGAAGGCAGAGGGAGGAGGAATCCGGAGGGAGGGAGGAGGAGGGGAAGGGACTCCCCGGCGCATGTCAGAATCTCTCCAGGCATCACAGAAGGCGAGAGTTTGGACAGGAAGCAGCCACTACTTCAGTTTCCTGGGAACGTGGACATGGACTGCAGGAGAACCATAAGGAGCAGGATTGTCACTTCGATTTTTAAATCTATTACAGAGGAGCCAGCACTTTTAGAATTTGGGGAGTTGGCATGCCTTTAAACTAGATAAAATATCAGGCAGGCCAGTGCTTGTGCCAACAAGTGATGAGTGAGATAGCCAAAACTATTCGAGGTTTGAATATTATTATAACAATACGTGAGTAAATATGAATTATTAAATCCGCAAGTAAAATGTCTATTATACCTATACAGGCGAGTTAAATTTTGAATTATCGAATATGCGAGGTAAAATGAATATAACACCAATTATGCAGTAAATATCGAATTATCGAATACGCGAAGTTTGAGTAAATGTATATTAGCCGCTATCTCGAGGTATTATAAAACCGTCCCGAGTGAAACGAGGTACCTATGTTTTAGATTAGAAAAAGGAGGAAAACCCACAACTGACTCGAGTGTTATAACCGAGGTGGGGGGGATAGTCGGTAGTATGTGACACTAAGATATTTGGAAAACTACAACCCCGCAGCTTTTTGCTGGGAGTTGTAGTTTTCACCACCATCTTAAGTGCAAAATACTTACAAATAAGGAGTAAAACCTTCTTGATTTGGGCAGACTGTATGCACACATATAGGAGGAGTAAGCCATTGCCCACTTAAGATGTTTGAAAACTACAACTCCCACCAATAAAGTATGACTGGGGAGTTGTTAGTTTTCAAACATCTAAGTGGGCAAATACTTGCAAATAGGGGTAAATCCTCCTATATTGTGCATACAGTATGCACAAATAAAGAGGTTTACTCCTATTTGTTATGTTGATTCTGCCGCCACTTAAGCACTGTGCAGATAAAATGTTTCTCCTACCTTGTCCGGCGCCGTGGCGATCCGCATCCGCTCCACAGCCTCTGCCGCATCCGGATGATGTAACTAACCGGCGCCCTCAACTTTGCGCGCCGGGTGGTAGTTAGCAAGTGACATTCATCGGTATGCGCAGAGGATGTGGAGCGAGGAAGGAGCGGATCGCTGCGGCCGCCGGACACGGTAGGGGAACATGACCGAGTATAACACCGAGGTAAGATTTTCAGGCTTTTTTTAAAAGCCTGAAAACCTCGGTTATCTCGGGGATATACGGGTTATACCAATAGCGAGTAAATATCGAATAATGAATATGGAGTTTAAAAATGCCTTATGATATCAATACGCGATGTAAATATTCGAAATATGCGGAGTAAAATGTATATTATACCAATACACGAGTAAATATCGACTATCGGAATATGCGAGTAAATGTTCTATTATACAATACGTGACGTAATATCGTAATTATCGAATCCGCGAGTAGTAAATGCTATTATACCTAGTACGTGAGGTAATATGAAGTATTGAATTGCGAGTAAAATGTCTATTATACCAATATGCGAAGTAAATATCAAATATTGACTATGGCGATGAAATGTCTCTTCTACCAATACGCGAGTAAATATCGAATTTACACGCAATATGCGAAGTAAAATGTCTATTATAACCTATATCGAGTAAATATCGAATTAGGAATCCGCGAGTCGTTCAGGGGATAATTATCGAATGTTCAAACGTAGAGCTCAGAAGTAGAATGAGTGAGAAGTAAAACGATTTTTTTTCGAAAATCCTGGATATTCGAACATGTTCCCCAGGACCATACCAGACATTTACATTAAGTTACCATTGATATTTAATTGTCTTTCATCAAAAATTTGACCTCCAATGAGTCAATGGGTCCATCTTCGAACTTCACTCTTTCCAGATCGTTCAATCGGACAGAACTTTCGAAAATGCAGCATTATCATCTTAAACTTGCTTATTACTTCAATCACGTATCTCCCTAATAATTAATACAGACAATCTTGGGGCGGCCATTTTGCAACCACACCATTTTAATACTGATTTTATTAAATGTAGTGTATATTTTATTTTAGTTTACGATCTCTATTGGAGACATATCCTTATTGGATGTGATAATGCAGGATTGGAAGTCCTCAAGGGGGACAGTCCTTTCCTCTTGCGGAAAGGCTCTACATATAGATGGTTGATAATTATAGGTACAAAGACCCTCCGTAATTGGAGAAGCTGTTTATGTTTAGAGTTAGAATCTCTTATGATTATAGGTTGGACAGATCATTGTTAAAAAAAACAGAGACTACATATATCAAACCACACAGCAAGCTGGTTTGGAGTGAGTGCGGTTTGAATTGTAATTAACTTGTTGTAATTAGCAGATCTAATATTACATTTTTAAAGAAACATTCTCCATTCATTTCTCAATCTGTCAAAACATTATCAATGGCAATTCCGCTTTACACCGGTTGTGTAAAAAATGTCAACAAAAAGGGCGGGGGGCATAAAGGTGAAATGAAAAAAAGAAATACAGTTCCTGCAGTATAAAGATAAGATTTCTCGGTAATGGAATTATAGGAGAGAGGTTACTCTACAAATCCCATTGAGTCCAAGACTGGCGAATGAGCGTTGACCAGTACTAGTTCGTGAGGGGGAAGTGGCAACTTCCAATTCACATGGCAGTATTGTCTTGTCTGGACATATTTAACAGGTATGAATATAATAAAGCGAACCCTCTATGCGATAGGTGGGGCAGTTCATTATACACCTGTATAACCATGAGAAAAACCAGTTCACATGCTAACGAGTGCATGATGGGGAGGAAGGAGGTGTGAATGTGGAAACGGATGATACAGGTCTGGTGCACTTAAAGGTGCAAAAAATTGCCCATTGGTATATCTGAGCAAAAAGTCAGAGTTTTTTAAACTGGCAAACCTTTATTGCCTCGGTCACACTGAGAGCTATTAAGTCATGTGGTGTTGTAATTATCATATTCTTATAATAAGGGACGCATTGGGAATTATGCCAAACATTTGGGATGTTTGTTGTTTGTGTTGGCTTGTCTTGAATGTGGTGTAGTGTTACATGATAGGCGGGGTTAAATAAAGACGTAGTCCCCATCTAGTAACCTTTATACCCAGCCTATGAGAGTTGTCAACTGGGAAGAAAAAAACTCGTTGGAATTGGGGGGGGGGGGGGGGGGGCGATCCTTCTAACTCTTAAATGACAATGAGAAGGAATCCTGGCTCCAATAAGGAACGTGTACAGTATGTTAATAATAAAATTTCCTTCATTTGAGGAATTCAGCCTTCTCTTGGAAAACTATCCGAGGAAACCTATAGTCAGTGGTGGAAGATGACCTGACACAGTTCCACTGCCACACATCCTATAGAAACTGGTGGAGGAGTCATTGGTGAGATACAAATTCCTTACGGGCAAGTCCAGCACCAAAATGAAAAACTTACATACAGGTAAATCACCCCCAAAACCATGAAACGGTATAGTGAATGAAATGCGAAATATATAAGTCTAACCCTGAAATTCTGCACAAGTCCTGTTTCCCGGTTTATGCTTCCTTGCTTCCTGCGTTTTCCAGTTAGTAACTGTGCAGGTTATGGATTGTGACAGGTGACATCACAGCCAATGACTGTATACTAATCCCCTAGCTGCCTCTTTTGAGCATCACAGGCCAGAGGCAATCAGAAGCATAGCATAAGGAAAGCATTTATTACTTGTTCAAATTGAAAACTCCTAGAAAAAAAAAAAAGTGGTGCGGGTGTAAAAAAAAAAATTTTAAAAAATTGGAGGCTCGAGCACCAAAATTCCTGTGGCTGGAGGTTGGGGTCCTGTGGGTCAACCCGGGGACCCCGTCCCGGGTTACTTAGAAGGACCATTGTGGATTTGAGCTTAGAGGACCCGCAGCTTCAAAAGTGGCCCCCCCTCCCCGGCACTTATATTCGCCCTTGTGGCCTCCTTGGAAGGCGCACCTTGTGCACTGACCAAGTGCCTTTGGGGTTAGGGGTCCCAAAGCTCGTACCGGGACCCCCCTCCAGGCCCCAGACACTGAAGAGCTGGCAAGCAGAAGGTGCCAGGTGTTGGGAGGTTTGGGTCCCGAAGACAAAAAAACCCCCCCCCCCACCCCAGGAGTATCACCATGACATCACATATATTTCCGATACAGAAACCATCCCATGTTTGAAAAAATGAACTTAGTAAGTAGTGACTGGTGCTTATATAAAGTTGTCCCAACAGAGATGGGTGCAAAACCTGAACTGGATCCCGACGTTTGAGCGAACTTTATGAGTTCAGACAAATCGACACTAGTTCTTTTTCCAGACTTGTGGGTGTATTTTCAATATATATACAAATCGTAATTCGATAATTATCGAATGTACAGGCCGTTCCCTAACCCTCGAAATGTAGCCTTCGGATTTTCAGTATCCTCAAAAGTACGTTCGTTTTCGGTTAACCCTCAAATGTTATGTTGTTTTTGTATCTTTTTTAATATGGATCGTTTTTCGCTAACCTCGAATGTTATCGTTCGCTACCCTAGAAGGAGGGTGTCTTTTCTGCAACCCTCGATTTATCGTTTTTTGCGCTAACCCCTCAGAAGTACATTCGGTAACAAACCTCGAATTTGCCATAACCTCGAATGTAGCTTGTGCAAGCCCGACAATTGCCGCTCAGTTTTAAAAAGTGTCTTTATAACAAGTTTTGGTGATAGTAACATGTCACTAGATCATTTACAGAGCTCTGGATGTTTCTTGGCACACTGGTTGTTGGCCTTTTTAGCCAGACCAAGTGATAGGTGACAACCTCTCAGATCCTTCAGCCCCCTATGCCCGGGTGTCACAAGCCAAAGCAGTGTTAAAGAGTAGAGGGCACAGACTATGGTGATGAATTCTTTATTTGTGCAAAAACTTAATACAATTGTTTCGGGACTCGCAGGTCCCTTCCTCAGGTTATAACTGGTAAACATTGTGCAAAACAAACATTTGACCCTAGGGCCCCACCTACATGCCATGTGGGCTTAGTGATGACAACCTTGGGCACCATTAGTGAAGGCTGCCCTAAATTCACAGCATGTAAGAAAAAACATAAAATAACATACGTGACATATCAACCATCGTGATTACATCAAAATTATCACAATCATAAAAGCCATATGTGATAAAAATAGCTTAAAGGGGAACTGTGGTCTCCAAACAAGTTGAGCTAAATGAAATGGTCAGGTAGGTTCCTCCTTTTAAAACGAGCCATCAAACCACCTATCTACGTGCTCACAGCACCAAAGATATAAAGAAATGACTGACCAGAATGTTAATGGAGGTGGGACTGAATGCTGGACATTCCTGAGGGCTCTCCTGCACAGTGCCGCAGCGCGAGCAAGCCTCAGGATCCTCATGGGTGAGGGAAACAAGAAGTCTCCTCATCTCTGCTGTGTGAAGTCCTGAAAGAGAAGAAAATCTTTAAGCCCTTCACGGTCACAGTGGGAAAACACGCCTTTTCAGGCGATCTCACTCAGCCTGAAAAGGCTGGTTCCCACAGAGTTTACAGTGTGGTGTTGTCGAGTGGCACACACCGCACCTGTAGTGGGATGAGGCCAGGCACCCGTGAGTGGGACGGGCCACATTGGGGCTGTAAGGAGTGGCCAAGGGGGGCCATGCAATGGAGGGACCAGGGGTGGCTGCAAAGGGGAGGAGACACAGGGCAGGTTGACGAACAGGTTTCAGAAGGAAGTGCAGGGGACGGGTGATGCTGCTGCCAGTATCACCACACAATAATTTAAATATTTCAAAACTAGCAAAAAGAAAAAATGGAAATAAATTGCAAAATTACTCAGGACTCCCAATCGCCAAGGAAGACAAGCATAAACAGGTACCAAACCAGGGGACAGAGTAAAGCCAAACCCTAAACACAAAGGCACCACATTGTGGTAAAATTTGCCATATCTAATATGGCATTCTATATAGGATTGTCCTACGCATTGGGGAAGCTCTGTGCACTTCAAAGTAGAATGCATAACATGTGATGGCATTTTAAATTAAAAATGCACGTTGTCAAATGATGATTACCCCTACGTTAGGAAAAAATCTAACTTTATGCCACAATAATATAAAACACTCTTTGGAAGTATTTAAAATATGGTTGCTTAAAAGGATTGTTTCTGGATTAAATGGGAAGGCAAAAAACAAAACCTACCAGCACAAATCTATCCTTTAAGAGAGGAGAAGGCATGTTACAAAAATGAGAGCATTTAATCAAAAGGGCAAGAAAGTAAGGAGCAATAGTGGTATGGACAATGCAGCACTATGGAGGAAGCAATAACCAATTAAAAAACGTTAACACACTATTAAATGCATTCAACAGGATCCCACATAATCATTAGAAAAGTAAGTGTAAATACGAACTATTGCAATTGTTAACAAATAATGCCCACGAAACCAGTTCATCTCCTTCTAAGAACATAAAAATGTACCCAACCACCAGGTCGCCATGATAAGTATCAGGAATTACTGCCTACACCTTTGGGTAAATTTATGGACTTCCATCTTGAACCATGGTATCAAACATTAAGACATATCTTAAAGAGACTACAGCTTTTTAACATCACATATAGAACTTGGGGTCATATACAAGGAAGGCCTACTTATGTACCATGGATATAGGAAAGTGTTGTACAGTCTTATCACCACACCCAAGGATGTACAAGCTATGGAAGAAAACTTTATTGGTTGGGGGGGGGGATTTATGAGATTGGTTGGTACTTCCTATTAGACTATTGAACATGTTGTTTAATAAAAAACTATTTAGATCTCTCTAACGCTATTAACCATGATGCAGGGCACAGTATGGGTGCCATTTTACGCCTACATATGCAAACCTGATTTTGTCTCACAATTTGAACAAAAAAAAAAAACGCATTGTTTTAAATAACGAAGATGTTTAAGGACTCAATGGAAAGGGGGGCGTCTCCAATAGGCCCCCCCTATGTAGCGATTATGGATGATCGGGTAAGGTGACTTAGTTATCCCATCTATGATATGTCTACATATATGATAGAGCCAGACATTTACTCTGGTACAGATTCACACTGATGTATAATTCAAAATGTGCCATAACAAAGTGTGTGTAGATTATAGATGGCCAGAAACTTTTGTTTCGGATTTCAGGATCTCGGGGAAATCGAGTCTCAGATCGTACTTTCGATAATTTTCAAACGTTCAAGGATTTTATTTTCGATAATTAGCGAAATAGCCCTCTCGTCGATAATTACCGAAGAAATAGGCCACTACTTCAATAATTACTGAAAATAGCCCCTACTTTAAATAATTACCGGAAAAATAGCGCCCTACTTTCAATAATACCGAAAATAGCGCCCTCTTTCAATAATTACCGAAAATAGCCGACCCATCTTTCAATAATTACGAAAATAGCCACCCTACTTTGAATAATTACCGAAAATAGCTCCCTACTTTCAATAATTAGGCGAAAAAAGCCCCCACTTTCAATAATTACCAAATAGCCCCCTACTTTCAATAATTAGCGAAAAACATAGCCCCTGATTTCATAATACTGAAAATAGCCCTACTTTCAATATTACCGAAAAGTAGCCCCCTAAATAAAGCTGTTTATTTTCATCGTGATGATTATTTTTCATTATATTATTCAGTTTATTGAAAGTGGGGCTTAGATACTGAGGCGCAATTTTTTTTGCTGTGCTGTTAATCAATATTAGATAGATGGTTTTCTAACTGTAGTAAAACTAGTGGAAATGTACGTCTGATTGGATAGCGCAAATTAACCAGCTCAGGCAATATTAGCACCTCTGGGGTAGGCCACACCACAACTGTTTTTCTAAGCAAAGTGCAAAGCGGTGACCATCCGGCATATATGCAGCTTAACTTACTGAATATGCCCTGATCTGTGCATTATTACTTATGTAAATCAATGCAACCAAATGTTGCCCATAGTAATAAATGGACCAATCCCTGTTAATATATTGGTTGGTTGCTATTCTCAAAGGTAAGTACGTCATAAGAAGCAAGATCCAGATATTGGCTTCTAAATAATAAGAGCGATTGTGATTTTTCTCTTTTTTTATTCAATAGATAGGTAATAATAATAACGAAAAGAAATCACAGCCACGAACGTAACCCTTTTATCAACGCCATGCGACCATATATTTGTACAGGATACGTGACCCTAATCACAGGCCGGTGTGACCCTAATCACAGACCATGTGACCCTTACACAGACATGTGGAACCCTTTATCAAGGGACCATGTGGACCCTATACACAGACACATGTGGCCCTATTTCACAGAACCATAGGACCCATTTATAGACCATTGTGACCCTTTATCACAGGACCATAGTGACCCTAATCAAGGACCATGTGACCTTATATCACCCAACCCAGGTGACCCTATATACACACACCATGTGACTTATATTACAGACCATATGTGACCATATAGGACATGGGACCAGTACGCCATGTGACCCTATATCAAAGACAATGTGACCCTATATCCACAGGATATTAAAATGTGACCCTATTCACAGACTGCGACGCTATTATCAGACCATGTGACCTCATTCTATCAGACCATGCTGTGCCCTTTATCACAGACCATGTGACCCTGTATAAAAGACATGTGACCCTGATCACAGACCATGTGACCCCTATCGCAGAATGTGACCATATCGCAGACCATGTGGACCCTATATGCCGCAGAACATGTGTAACCCAACAATTGTTGCATCAGTAAAAATTGACCAATCCACTAATATATATTGGTTGTGGCGTATTCTCAAGGTAATTAGTCATAAGAAAGCAAGATCCAGAAATTATTGGCTTTCTAAAAATAAGAGAGCGATGTGATTTTTTTTCTTTTATTCACAAGATAGGGAATAATAATAAAGAAAAGAAATCACAGATCACGTTAACCCTTATCACAGACATGCGACCCTATATTACCAGACTACGTGGCCCTATATCACAGCCGTGTGACCTATATCACAGGACCATGTGAACCTTATAACAGACATATGACCCATATTTATCAAGACCAGTGGGACCCTTTATCACAGACCATATGACCCTCCTATATCACAGACCATGGACCTATATCACACACCATGTGACCCTATACACACCCCACGTGACATTATAATCACAGACCAGTGTGACCCTGTTATCACAGACCATGCTGACCCTATTCACGACCATGTGGACCCCTTTATCACAGACATGCCGACCCTATATTACGACACGTGGCCTATATCAACAGGCCGTGTGACCCTATATCACAGACCATGTGAACCCTATGTCACAGAACCATATGACCCTATTTATCAGACCATGTGACCCTTTATTACAACATATGACCTATATACCGACATGGTGACCCTATATCAACACCACATGTGACCTATATCACAACACACGTGACCTTATATCACATGACCATGTGACCCTTTAATCACCAGACCATGTGACCCTATATACAGAACCATGTGACCCTTTATCACAGACATGTGGACCCTTGGTTGAATTCACAGACCATGTGACCTATTTATCCGGACAATGTGACCCTGTATCACAGGACAATGTGACCCAACATCAAGACCATGACCCTATTGCGGAGGGACCAGGTGACCCTATATCGCAGACACATGTACCATATCCGCATATGGACCGTGACCTTTATCGCAGACATGTGACCCTTTTTCGCAAGACAATGTGGACCCTTTATCGCCCAGACCATAGAACCATATTAACAGACCATGTGACCCTTTATCACAGACCATGTGACCCTATTTATCAGACCATGTCACCCTATTATGCAGACCATGTGACCTATATCACAGACTCATTTGCCCGATATCACACCCATGTGACCCTATATCACAGACTGTGCACCTGATTATCAGACCAGTGACCCTTATCCAGACCATGTACCCTATATCGCAGGACCATGTGACCATATACGCAGCCCAGGGGTGGACCCTATAAAGAGACCATTTGACCCTATAACGCAGACCATGGCCCTAGATCGCAGACAATGGAACGTTATATCGTCAGGACCATTTTTTTTTTTTGTGCTAGATAACGCAGACCAGGTCGGACCCTATAACCAGACCGGTGTGACTCTTATAACGGCAGACCATGTGACCCTATATCGCAGACCATGTGAACCCTAGTATCGCAGACCATGTGACCCTATATGCAGACCATGGGACCCTATTTCGCAGACCATGTGAACCTATTTCACAGACCATATGGACCCTATTTATCAGACCATTGTGACCTTACTCACAGGACCATAGCCCTATATCACCGACCAGGTGTGACACTCTATCCACACACATGTGACCCTATATCACACACCATGTGACCTTATATCACACAGACATGTGACCCTTTTATCACAGACCAGTGACCCTATATCACGGACCATTGGCCCTTATCACAGACATGTGACCCTTTTCACAGACCATGTGACCCTATTTATCATCAGACATGTGACCAAATATTTTAAGACCCATGATGACCCCTTTATCACAGACCCATGGACCGTTATCACAGACCATGTGACCTGCATCACAGACCATGTGATCCCTATCGCAGACCATGTGACCTAATCTGCAGACCATGTGACCCATATCGCAGACCATTGTGTGACCCTTTAGCGCAGGGACCCAGTGACCCTTTTTCGACAGACCATGTGACCTTTATCGCAGGACCATATAACCCTATTTCAAGACCATGTGACCCTTATCACAGCACCTGTGACCCATTTATCAGACCATGTGACCCTATTTATCAGACCTTGACCTACTCCAAATATGGGGACCTATGTATCCCTAACCAGGCACCTGACCCTTATCACAGACCATGTGACCCTATTTATCAGACCATGTGACCCTATATCACAGACAATGTGACCCTATATCGCGAAAGACCATGTGGACCCCTAAAAGAACAGAACAGGTGACACCTATAACGCAGACATTGTGACCCTTATTTAAAGCACGACCATGGGACCCTTATATGCAGCCAGTGACCCATAGGACAGGTGACCCTATAACGCAGACCAGGTGACCCTATAAAGACATAGGGTCACCTGGTCTGCGTTATAGGGTCACATGGTCTGCGATATACGGTCACATGGTCTGCGATATAGGGTCACATGGTCTGCGTTATAGGGTCACATGGTCTGCGTTATAGGGTCACCTGGTCTGCGTTATAGGGTCACATGGTCTGCGATATAGGGTCACATGGTCTGCGATATAGGGTCACATGGTCTGATAAATAGGGTCACATGGTCTGTGATATAGGGTCACATGGTGTGTGATATATGAAGAAAAACCAGTTACATGCTAACGAGTGCATGATGGGGAGGAGAGGAGGTGAATGAGGAAACGTATGATAACACAGGTTCTGGTGCATTAAGAGGTGCAAAAAATTGCCCATTGGTAGTATCTGAGCAAAAAGTCAGAGTTGTTTTAAACTGGCAAACCTTTATTGCCTCGGTCAACTGAGGCTATCTAAGTACCCTGTGTGTTGTAATTATCATATTCGTATAATTAAGGACGCATTGGGAATTATGCCAAACATTTGGGATGTTTGTTGGTTTGTTGGACTTTCTTGAATGTGGTATGTGTTACATGATAAGTTGCGCAGGGTAAATAAAGACGTAGGCTGTCCATCTAGTAGATACCTTATATACCCAGCCTATGAGAGTTGTCAAATGGGGAAGGAAAAAAATCGTTGGAATTGGGGGGGGGGGGGGGGGGGACCTTCCTAACTCTAAATGACAATGAGAAGGAATCCTGGCAATCCAATAAGAACTGGTCAGTATGTAATAATACAAATTCCTTCATTTGAGGAATTCAGCCTTCTTGGAAAAACTATCCGAGAAGAAACCTACTAGTCAGTGGTGGAGAGACCTGACACAAGTCTCCACTGCCACACACATTCATATGAGAAACTGGTGTGAGAGTCATGTGGTGATACAAATTTCCTTAGGGCAAGTCCAGCCCCAAAAATGAAAAACTTACATACAGGATAAATCACCCCCAAAACCCTGAAACGGTACTAGTGTGAAATGCCGATAATATATAAGTCTAACCCTGAAATCTGCACAAGTCCGTTTCCCGTTTACTGCTTCCTGCTTCCTGGTTTTCCAGTTAGAACTGTGCAGTGTATGGATGTGACAGTGACATCACAGCCAATGATGTATCTTAATCCCCTAGCTGCCTCTTTTGAGCATGCACGGCAGAGGAATCCAGAAGCATAGCATAGGAAAGCATTTATTACTTGTTCAAATTAAAAACGTCCTAGAAAAAAAAAAAAGGGTGTGGTTAAAAAAAAAAATAAAAAATTGGAGGCTCGAGCACCAAAATTCCTGTGGCTGGAGGTTGGGGGTCCTGTGGGTCAACCCGGGGCCCCCGCCCGGGTACTAGAAGCGACCATTGTGGATTTGAGCTTAGAGGACCCGCATGCTTCAAAAGTGGCCCCCCCCTCCCCGGCACTTATAATTCCCTTGTGGCCTCCTTGGAAGGGCACCTTGTGCACTGACAAGTGCCTTTGGGGGATTAGGGGTCCCAAAGCTCGTCCGGGACCCCCCCTCCGGCTCCGCCAGACACTAAAGAGCATGCAGCAGCGACAAGTGCCATGTGTGGGAGGGTGGAGCCCAAGAACAAACCCCCCCCCCACCCAGGAGTATCACCCATGAATCACATTATTTCGATACAGAACCATCCCATGTTTGAAAAATGACATTAGTAAGTAGTGTGGGCTTATATAAAGTTGTCCCACAGAGATGGGTGCAAAACCTGAACTGGATCCCGGTTTGAGCCGAACTTTATGAGTTCAGACAAATGTCGAACTAGTTCTTTTTCCAGACTGTGGTGTATTTTCAATAATTACAATCGTAATTCGATAATTTCGAATGTCAGGCCGTCCCGTAACCTGCGAATGTAGCATTACGATTCAGTAATCCTCAAAGTATCGTTCGTTTCGGTAACCCTCAAATGTTATAGTTGTTTTTGTAATACCTTTTTTAATATGGATCGGTTTCGTAACCCGAATGTTATCGTTCGTACCCTAGAGGAGGTTCTTTTCTGCAACACCCTGATTTATAGTTTTTGCCGCTAACCCCGAAAGTAGCATTCGGTAAAACCTCGAATTTGGCCCATAACCTCGAATGTAGCTGTGCAAGCCCGACAATTGCCGCTACGTGTTTAAAAAGTGTCTTTATAACAAGTTTTGTGTGCATAGTAACATGTCCTACAGATCATTTACAGAGTCTGGATGGTTCTTGGCACACTGTTGTTGGCCTTTTTAGCCAGACCGTTGATAGGTGACAACCTCTCAGATCCTCTCAGCCCCTTATCGCCAGGGTTCACAATGCCAAAGCAAGGTTAAAGAGTAGAGGGTCACAAGTACTATGGTGATGAATTCTTTATTATGTGCAAAAACTGTAAATAAATGTTTCGGGACTCGCAGGTCCCTTCCTCAGGTTATAACTGGTAACAAATGTGCAAAACAAACATTTACCCTAGGCCCCCCCTACATGCCATGTGGGCTTAGTGATGACAACCTTGGGCACCATTAGTGAAGCTTGCCCTAAATTACAGATGTCTGTAAGATGAAATAACAGTAAATAACATCTAGTGACATTATCAACCATCGTGATACATCAACATAATATCACAATCATAAAAGCATATGTGATAAAAATAGTTAAAGGGGAACTGTGGTCTCCAAACAAGTTGAGCTAAATGAAATGGTCAGGTAGGTTCCTACTTTTAAAACGAGCCATCAACAACTCTTCTATCGTGCTCACAGCCCAAAGATATAAAAAAGAAATGACTGACCAGAATGTTAATGGGGTGGGAGTGAATGTGGACATGTCCTGAGGCTTCTCCTGCACAGTGCCGCAGCGCGAGCACAGCCTCAGGACCCTCAGTGTGAGGGAAACAAGAAGTCTCACTCCTTCTGCTGTGTGAAGTCCTGAAAGAAGAAGAATCTTACAGCCCTTCACGGTCACAGTGGGAAAACAGCCTTTCAGGCGAGATTCTCACTCAGCCTGAAAAGGTGGTTCCACAGAGTTTACAGGTGTGGTGTGTCACGAGTGGCCACACAGCACCTGTAGTGGGGTGAGGCCAGGGCACCCGTGAGTGGACGGGACCACATTGGGGCTGTAAGGGTGGCCCAAGGGGGGCATTGCAACTGGAGGGGACCAGGGTGGTGCTGCAAAGGGGAGGAGGACACAGGGCAGGTTGACTGAAAGGTTTCAGATAGGAGTGCAGGGGACTGGGGTGAGCTGCCTGCCAATCAACACACAATAATTTAAATATCTTCAAAACTAGCAAAAGAAAAAATGGAAATAAATTGCAAAAATCTATCAGGATCTCCAATCGCCAAGGAGAGCACAAGCATAAAAGGTCACCAGAAACCAGGGAGAGCAGAGTAAAGCCAAACCCTAAACACAAGGACCACATTGTGGTAAAATATTCCATATCTAATATGGCATTCTATTATAGGATTTGTACCTACGCATTGGGAACGCTCTTGCTTCAAAGTAGAAGGCATAACATGATGCATGGTTTAAATTAAAAACGCAGCTTGTCAAATGATGATACCCCTACGTTAGGAAAAATCTAAACTTTATGCCACAATAATTAAAACACTCTTTGGAAGTATTTAAATTATGTGCTAAAAGGATTGTTTCTGGATTAAATGGGAAGGCAAAAAAAAAACTACCAGCACAATCATCCTTTAAAGAGAGGAGAAGGCATTTACAAAAATGAGAGCATTCAATCAAAAGGGCAGAAAGTAAGAGCAATAGTGGTATGGACAATGCAGCTTATGGAGGAAGCCAATAACCAATTAAAAAACGTTAAACACTATATAATGCATTCAACAGGATCCCACATAATCATTAGAAAAGTAAGTGTAAATAACGAATTTGCATAAATTTAACAAATAATGCCCACGAAACACAGTGTTATCTCCTTTCTAAGAACATAAAAATGAACCAACCACCAGGTCGCCGATTGGATAAGTATCAGGAATTACATGCCTACAACCTTTGGGTAAATTTATGGACTTCCATCTTTGAACCCATGGTTAGTCAAACATTAAGACATATCTTAAAGAGGACTACAGCCTTTTTAACATCACATTAAGAACTGGGGTCATGATACAAGGAAGCCTACTATGTACCATGGATATAGGAATGTTGTATACGTCTTAATCACCACACACCCAATGGATGACAAGCTATGAGAAGAAACACTTTATTGGATTGGGGGGGGATTTTAATGAGATTGGTTGTACTTCCTATTAGGACTATTGAAACATGTTGTTTTTAACTAACAAAACTATTTAAGATTCTCTCTAAAGCTATTAACAGATGCAGGGCACAGTATGGGTGCCATTTTACGCCTACATATGCAAACCATTTTGTCTCACAATTTGAAACAAAAAAAAAAAACGCATGTTTTAAATACGAAGATGTTTAAGGACTCAATGAAAGGGGGCGTTTCCCGTCCTGTAGGCTATGTCAGGATTATGATGATCGGTAAGGTGATTAGTATCCCATCTATAGATATGTCTACATATATGATAGAGCCAAACATTCTACTCTGTACAGATTCACACTGATGTATAATTAAAATTGCATAACAAAGGTTGTAGATTTAGATGGCCGAAACTTTTGTTTCGGATTTTCGGATCTCGGGAGGAAATCGAGCTCAGATCGTATTTCGATAATTTTCAAACGTTAAGGTTATTTTCGATAATTAGAGAAATAGCCCTACGTCTCGATAATTACCGAAAATAGCCACTACTTCGAAAATTAACTGAAAATAGCCCCTACTTTCAAATAATTACCGGAAAAATAGCGCCTACTTTCAATAATACCTAAAATAGCGCCCTCTTTCAATAATTACCAGAAAATAGCGCGCTCCTACTTTCAATAATTACGAAAATAGCCCCCTACTTTGAATAATTACCGAAAATAGCTCCCTACTTTCAATAATTAGGCGAAAAAAGCCCCCCTACTTTTCAATAATTACCGATAAATAGCCCCCTACTTTCAATAATTAGCGAAACATAGCCCTGATTTTCAATAATTACATGAAAATAGCCCCTACTTTCAATATTACCGAAATAGCCCCCTAAAAAAGCTGTTCTATTTCAATCGTGATGATTATTTTCATTATATTATTCAGTGTATTTGAAATGGGGCTTAGTACATGAGGCGCAATTTTTTTTGCTGGTGTTAATCAATATTAGATAGATGTTTTCTCACTGTAGTAAAATCTAGGTGGAAATGTTACCGTACGATTGGATAGGCCAAATTAACCAGCTCAGGCAATTATTAGCACCTTGGGGTAGGCCACCCACAACTGTTTTTTAAGCAAGTGAAGCGGTAACCATCCGGAATACTATGGCTTAACCTTACTGCAATCATGCCTGATTGCGTGTTATTACTTATGTAAATCAATCAACCAAAATTGTTGCATTAGTAATAAATGGGACCAATCCCTTGAATTATATATTGGTTGGGCTTATTCTCAAAGGTAAGTTACGTCATAAGAAGCAAGATCCAGATTATTGGCTTTCTAAATAATAAGAGCGATTGTGATTTTTTCTTTTTTATTCAAATAGATAGTGTAAGAATAATAAGGAAAAGAAATCCACAGCCAGACGAACCCTTTTATAACACAGCCATGCGACCATATATTACAGGACTACGTGGACCCTATATCACAGGCCGGGTGTGACCCTATGATCACAGACCATGTGACCCTTATCACAGACATGGAACCTCTTATCAAGACCAGTGTGACCCTATATCACAGACAATGTGGACCCATTTCACAGACCATAGGACCCTTTTATCAGACCATTGTGACCCTTTATCACAGAGACCATATGGACCCTATATCAAGGACCATGTGACCCTATATCAACCCACCAGGTGACCCTATATATCACACACCATGTGGACTTATATTACAGACCATTGTGACCCTATATACAATGGGACAGTACGCCATGTGACCCTTATATCAAAGACAATGTGACCCTATATCCAGACAGGACCCATACAGACAATGTGACCCTATTCACAGGACCTGGACCGCTATTTATCAGACCATGTGACCTATTATCAGACCAGTTGTGACCCTTTATCACAGACATGGACCCTGTTAACACAG
Organism: Hymenochirus boettgeri; assembly: GCA_019447015.1. NCBI lineage: Eukaryota > Metazoa > Chordata > Amphibia > Anura > Pipidae > Hymenochirus > Hymenochirus boettgeri. The sequence goes on along the minus strand of CM033471.1, from coordinate 53,602,296 downwards.
ACATGTGACCCTGATCACAACCATGTGACCCCTATCGCAGACCATGTGACCATATCGCAGACCATGTGACCCTATACGTCAGCAGACATGTGTAACCAAACATTGTTGCATAAGTAATAAATTGACCAATCCTACTAATAATATATTGGTTGTGGCTATTCTCAAAGGTAATTAGGTCATAAGAAAGCAAGATCCAGAATTATTGGCTTTCTAAATAATAGAGAGCGATGTGATTTTTTATCTTTTATTCACAAGATAGGTGAATAATAATAAAGAAAAGAAATCACAGATACACGTTAACCCTTGTATCACAGACACATGCGACCCTATATTACAGACTACGTGCCCTATATCAACAGGCCGTGTTGACCTATTATCACAGGACCTGTGACCTTATAACAGACCATATGACCCTATTTATCAGACCAGTGGACCCTTTACACAGACCATATGACCCCTATATCACAGACCATGTGACCCTATAGCACACACCATGTGACCCTATAGTCACACCACACGTGACATTATATCACAGACCTATGTGCCCTTCATCACAGACCATGTGACCTATATCACAGACCATGTGACCCTTTATCACAGACCATGCCGACCCTATATTACAGACTACGTGGGCCATATATCACAGGCCGTGTGACCCTATATCACAGACCATGTGAACCCTATGTCACAGAACCATATGACCCTATTTATCAGACCATGTGACCCTTTATCTACAAACATATGACCTATATACACGACATGGGACCCTATATCAAACACCCATGTGACCTATATCACAACACACGTGCACCTTATATCACTGACCATGTGACCCTTTAATCACAGACCATGTGACCCTATATACAGACCATGTTGACCCTTATCACAGACATGTGGACCCTTTGATTTCACAGACCATGTGAACCTATTTATCCGACATGTGACCCTGTATCACAGACAATGGACCCAACATCAAGACCAGTGACCCCTATTGCGAGTGGGGACCAGTGACCCATCGCAGCAATGTACCACCATGTACCTTATGCAGACCATGTGAACCCTTTATCGCAGACATGTGACCTTTTTCGCAAGACAATGTGACCCTTTATCGCCACAGACCATATAACCATATTACAGACCATGTGACCTTTATCACAGACCCATGTGACCCTATTTATCAGACCATGTCACCCGATTTATCAGACCATGTGACCTATATCACAGACCTATTGCACCCTATATCACACACCATGTGACCCTATATCACAGGACCTGTGGCACCGTATTAATCAGACCAGTGACCCTATATCGCAGACCATGTGACCCATATCGCACAGGACCAGTGTGACACTATCACGCAGCCCAGGGTGGACCCTTATAAAGCAGACCATTGACCCTATAACGCAGACCATGGCCCTAGATCGCAGACACATGGTGAACGTTATATCGCAGCCCATTTTTTTTTTTTTTTGTAGCTATAAGCAGACCAGGTGGACCCTATAACCAGACCGGTGACTCTTTATAAGCGCAGCCATGTGACCCTATATCGCAGACCATGTGACTATATCGCAGACCATGTGACCCTATATCGCAGACCATGGACCCTTATTTCGCAGACCATGTGAACTATTTCACAGACATATGGACCCTATTTATCAGACCATTGTGACTTTCAGGACTAGACCATAATCTAACACCGACCAGTGTGACTCTATCATCCACACCATGTGACCCGATATCACACACCATGTGACCTTATATCACAAGACACATGTGACCCTTTATACAGACATGGACCCTATATCACAGGACCATGGACCCTTATCACAGACCATGTGACCCTTTTCACAGACCATGTGACCCTATTTATCAGAACCATGTGACCATTAACCAAGACCTTTATCCAGACCATGGAACCGTTGTATCACAGACCATGTGACCCTGTATCACAGACCTGACCTGCATCGACCCAATCCCTATCGCAGACCATGTGACCTATATCGTGCAGACCATGGACCCATATCGCCAGACCATTGTTGACCCTTTACGCGCAGACCCATGTGACCTTTTTCGCCAGACCCATGTGACCTTTATCGCAGGACCATATAACCCTATTTAACAAGACATGTGACCCTTATCACAGCACCGTGACCCGATTTATCAGACCATGTGACCCTATTTATCAGACCATTGTGACCCTAATATCACAGGGGGACTATGTGACCCTAAGGGTCACATGGTCTGATAAATAGGGTCATATGGTCTGTGAAATAGGTTCACATGGTCTGCGAAATAGGGTCACATGGTCTGCGATATAGGGTCACATGGTGTGTGATATAGGGTCACATGGTCTGTGATAAATAGGGTCACATGGTCTGTGATATAGGGTCACATGGTGTGTGATATAGGGTCACATAGTCTGTGATATAGGGTCACATGGTCTGATAAATAGGGTGACATGGTCTGATAAATAGGGTCACATGGTCTGTGATAAAGGGTCACATGGTCTGTGAAATAGGGTTATATGGTCTGCGATAAAGGGTCACATGGTCTGCGAAAAAGGGTCACATGGTCTGCGATAAAGGGTCACATGGTCTGCGATATAGGGTTACATGGTCTGCGATATAGCCCACCCAGAAATTGAATTGCAACAGCCACAACCCCAAAACACTTTATACTCATGGGCGTCCCACACATCGGGGCCACTTGCCCCGATGGTGTGGACGGGCCCAGATTATAAGTGTTCTGGAGGTCGGGGGGCTGTTGCAATTTAATTCGGGGTGACTTGCCCTTTATTATTAGACCCCCCACCCCCCACACACACACACAAACACATGCTATGCTCTCAATACAGACTAGCTGCTAACTTTTTCGTTCAAGTTAAATCTGTGATGCCTGGCTGACAGTCTGGTAAATGTGCATGGCATGGGGGGGGGGGGGGGGGCTGGCGGCTATATTCCTAATTTTACCAGGGACTGTCAGCCGAGGCAGCACAGAGTTATCTTTAAAGACAGAGAGCAAGGCAGTGTCTCCCACATGCAAGGGCACTGACCTCCCCTTCCTTATCTCCCTGTTCTTCAGCCCTGACTTCCCTACCAGCCGGGCGTGCAGGACACAGCAAAGGAAGCGCGGGGTTGTGTTTCCAGCTGTGCCCAAGGATTTTCTTCCACAGTTCTCACAGAATCTTCTGGCCTGGAGTGGCTGTACTGACAGGTCTTGTATTAGAGGAATTTCCTGGTACTTCTAACTTTATGGAGACTTACATCTGCCCGGACGTTATCTACAGGGACAATGCCGGAAAACACGTAGGTGTGCCGGAGCACGGGAATGTGGAAAAGACACCTAAACTGGCAAATAGGATGGTTGTGAGCATCACAAATGAAGCCAGTATGATTTTGGAAAACTTGGAAAGGGGGCCACTGGGGGGGCACTGCCATACTGTCAACTGCGCGGCCACGTGGCCCCATTGTTGCCCCAGCTGTAGCGCCGCCACTGGTCACCCACCCCCAACCCCATATAACACTTTAACAAACCATTTTGGATATTCAACTTACAGACCCTTCGTCCATGACTATCTTCTTTCCGTCTTCTGCTAGTGACACTGCAGAGAGGGGTAGGACGGCATCCGCGTCTTTGATGGCTGTGGTCAGCCAATCACAGCACACGGCTGCCATCGTGGAAGATAGCGTGAGGAGCGAGTGGCTGTCTTTTAATATCGGAAAGTTGTTGTTTTTTTTTGTAGTATTATGGCTGTTGGGGGGTGGGTTGACTCTAAGGATTCGGTTACTAGCAGTGTTTAACGCTAAGGAGGAAGGGAAGGCAGAGGGAGGAGGAATCCGGAGGGAGGGAGGAGGAGGGGAAGGGACTCCCCGGCGCATGTCAGAATCTCTCCAGGCATCACAGAAGGCGAGAGTTTGGACAGGAAGCAGCCACTACTTCAGTTTCCTGGGAACGTGGACATGGACTGCAGGAGAACCATAAGGAGCAGGATTGTCACTTCGATTTTTAAATCTATTACAGAGGAGCCAGCACTTTTAGAATTTGGGGAGTTGGCATGCCTTTAAACTAGATAAAATATCAGGCAGGCCAGTGCTTGTGCCAACAAGTGATGAGTGAGATAGCCAAAACTATTCGAGGTTTGAATATTATTATAACAATACGTGAGTAAATATGAATTATTAAATCCGCAAGTAAAATGTCTATTATACCTATACAGGCGAGTTAAATTTTGAATTATCGAATATGCGAGGTAAAATGAATATAACACCAATTATGCAGTAAATATCGAATTATCGAATACGCGAAGTTTGAGTAAATGTATATTAGCCGCTATCTCGAGGTATTATAAAACCGTCCCGAGTGAAACGAGGTACCTATGTTTTAGATTAGAAAAAGGAGGAAAACCCACAACTGACTCGAGTGTTATAACCGAGGTGGGGGGGATAGTCGGTAGTATGTGACACTAAGATATTTGGAAAACTACAACCCCGCAGCTTTTTGCTGGGAGTTGTAGTTTTCACCACCATCTTAAGTGCAAAATACTTACAAATAAGGAGTAAAACCTTCTTGATTTGGGCAGACTGTATGCACACATATAGGAGGAGTAAGCCATTGCCCACTTAAGATGTTTGAAAACTACAACTCCCACCAATAAAGTATGACTGGGGAGTTGTTAGTTTTCAAACATCTAAGTGGGCAAATACTTGCAAATAGGGGTAAATCCTCCTATATTGTGCATACAGTATGCACAAATAAAGAGGTTTACTCCTATTTGTTATGTTGATTCTGCCGCCACTTAAGCACTGTGCAGATAAAATGTTTCTCCTACCTTGTCCGGCGCCGTGGCGATCCGCATCCGCTCCACAGCCTCTGCCGCATCCGGATGATGTAACTAACCGGCGCCCTCAACTTTGCGCGCCGGGTGGTAGTTAGCAAGTGACATTCATCGGTATGCGCAGAGGATGTGGAGCGAGGAAGGAGCGGATCGCTGCGGCCGCCGGACACGGTAGGGGAACATGACCGAGTATAACACCGAGGTAAGATTTTCAGGCTTTTTTTAAAAGCCTGAAAACCTCGGTTATCTCGGGGATATACGGGTTATACCAATAGCGAGTAAATATCGAATAATGAATATGGAGTTTAAAAATGCCTTATGATATCAATACGCGATGTAAATATTCGAAATATGCGGAGTAAAATGTATATTATACCAATACACGAGTAAATATCGACTATCGGAATATGCGAGTAAATGTTCTATTATACAATACGTGACGTAATATCGTAATTATCGAATCCGCGAGTAGTAAATGCTATTATACCTAGTACGTGAGGTAATATGAAGTATTGAATTGCGAGTAAAATGTCTATTATACCAATATGCGAAGTAAATATCAAATATTGACTATGGCGATGAAATGTCTCTTCTACCAATACGCGAGTAAATATCGAATTTACACGCAATATGCGAAGTAAAATGTCTATTATAACCTATATCGAGTAAATATCGAATTAGGAATCCGCGAGTCGTTCAGGGGATAATTATCGAATGTTCAAACGTAGAGCTCAGAAGTAGAATGAGTGAGAAGTAAAACGATTTTTTTTCGAAAATCCTGGATATTCGAACATGTTCCCCAGGACCATACCAGACATTTACATTAAGTTACCATTGATATTTAATTGTCTTTCATCAAAAATTTGACCTCCAATGAGTCAATGGGTCCATCTTCGAACTTCACTCTTTCCAGATCGTTCAATCGGACAGAACTTTCGAAAATGCAGCATTATCATCTTAAACTTGCTTATTACTTCAATCACGTATCTCCCTAATAATTAATACAGACAATCTTGGGGCGGCCATTTTGCAACCACACCATTTTAATACTGATTTTATTAAATGTAGTGTATATTTTATTTTAGTTTACGATCTCTATTGGAGACATATCCTTATTGGATGTGATAATGCAGGATTGGAAGTCCTCAAGGGGGACAGTCCTTTCCTCTTGCGGAAAGGCTCTACATATAGATGGTTGATAATTATAGGTACAAAGACCCTCCGTAATTGGAGAAGCTGTTTATGTTTAGAGTTAGAATCTCTTATGATTATAGGTTGGACAGATCATTGTTAAAAAAAACAGAGACTACATATATCAAACCACACAGCAAGCTGGTTTGGAGTGAGTGCGGTTTGAATTGTAATTAACTTGTTGTAATTAGCAGATCTAATATTACATTTTTAAAGAAACATTCTCCATTCATTTCTCAATCTGTCAAAACATTATCAATGGCAATTCCGCTTTACACCGGTTGTGTAAAAAATGTCAACAAAAAGGGCGGGGGGCATAAAGGTGAAATGAAAAAAAGAAATACAGTTCCTGCAGTATAAAGATAAGATTTCTCGGTAATGGAATTATAGGAGAGAGGTTACTCTACAAATCCCATTGAGTCCAAGACTGGCGAATGAGCGTTGACCAGTACTAGTTCGTGAGGGGGAAGTGGCAACTTCCAATTCACATGGCAGTATTGTCTTGTCTGGACATATTTAACAGGTATGAATATAATAAAGCGAACCCTCTATGCGATAGGTGGGGCAGTTCATTATACACCTGTATAACCATGAGAAAAAACCAGGTTACATGCTAACGAGTGCAGATGGGGGAGGAAGGATGGTGAATGATGGAAACGAACTGATCAAACAGGTTCTGGTGCACTTAAAGGTGCAAAAAATTGCCCATTGGTATATCTGAGCAAAAAGTCAGAGTTTTTTAACTGGCAAACCTTTATTGCCTCGGTCAACTAGAGTATCTATAGTCCCTGTGGTTGTAATTATCATATTCTGTATAATAGGACGCATTGGGAATTATGCCAACTTTGGGATGTTTGTTGTTTGTGTGGCTTGTCTTGAATGTGGTTTATTGTTACATGATAAGTTGCGGGGTTAAATAAAGACGTAGTCGCCATCTAGTAAACCTTATAACCAGCCTATGAGAGTTGTCAATGGGAAGGAAAAAAATCGTTGGAATTGGGGGGGGGGGGGGGGGGGAATCCTTCTAACTCAAATGACAATGAGAAGGAATCCCTGGCTCAATAAGGAACGTGTCAGTATGTTAATAATAAAATTCCTTCATTTGAGGAATTCAGCCTTCCTTGGAAAACTATCCGAGGAAACCTATAGTCAGTGGTGGAGAGACCTGACACAGTTCCACTGCCACAACATTCCATATGAGAAACTGGTGGAGAGAGTCATTGGTAGATACAAATTTCCTTAAAGGGCAAGTCCAGCACCAAAAATGAAAACTTACATACAGGAAAATCACCCCCAAAACCCATGAAACGGTATAGTGAATGAAATGCGATAATATATAAGTCTAACCTGAAATCCTGCACAATGTCCTGTTTCCCGTGTTTATGCTTCCTGCTTCCTGCGTTCATTCCAGTTAGAACTGTCAGTTATGGATGTGACAGGTGACATCACAGCCAATTGACTGTATACTAATCCCCTAGCTGCCTCTTTTGAGCATGCACCGGCCAGAGGCAAATCAGAAGCATAGCATAAGAAAGCATTTATTACTTGTTCAAATTAAAACTCCTAGAAAAAAAAAAAAGGGGACGGGTTAAAAAAAAAAATTTTAAAAAATTGGAGGCTCGAGCAGCCAAAATTCCTGTGGCTGGAGGTTGGGGGTCCTGTGGGTCAACCCGGGCCCCCGCCCGGGTACTTAGAAGGACCATTGTGGATTTTGAGCTTAGAGGACCCGCAGCTTCACAAGTGGCCCCCCCCTCCCCGGCACTTATATTCCCTTGTGGCCCTTGGAAGGGCCCTTGTGCACTGACAAGTGCCTTTGGGGAGCTTAGGGGTCCCAAAGCTCGTACCGGGACCCCCCTCCTAGGCCCGCCAAGACACAGAAAGAGCCAGGAAGCAGGAAAGGGCTGGGTTGGGACGGGGGTCTCGAGATCAGAAAACCCCCCCCCACCCAGGAGTATCACCATGACATACATTTTTTCGATACAGAACCATCCATGTTTGAAAAAGTGACTTAGTAAGTAGTGACTGGTGCTTTATATAAAGTTGGTCCCACAGAGATGGGTGCAAAACCGAACTGGATCCCGAGTTTGAGCCGAACTTTATGAGTTCAGACAAATTCGACACTACGTTCTTTTTCCAGACTGTGGCGATGTATTTTCAATAATTAACAATTCGTTAAATTCGATAATTATCGAATTGTACAGGCCGTGCCCGTAACCCTCGAAATGTAGCATTGGATTGTTCAGTAATCCTCAAAAGACGTTCGTTTCGGTAACCCTCAAATGTTATCGTTGTTTTTGTATCACTTTTTTATATGGATCGTTGTTCGTAACCCCGAATGTTATCGTTCGTACCCTAGAGGAGGTGTCTTTTCGCAACCCCGATTTATAGTTTTGCCGCTAACCCCGTCGAAGTACATTCGGTAACACCTCGAATTTGCCATAACCTCGAATTGTAGCTGTGCAAGCCCGACAATTGCCGCTAGTTTTAAAAAGTGTTTATAACAAGTTTTGTGTGACTAGTAACATGTCCTAGATCATTTCACAAGTCTGGATGTTTCTTGGCACACTGTTGTTGGCCTTTTTAGCCAGACCGTTGATAGGTGACAATCTCTCAGATCCTCTCAGCCCCCTTATGTCCCAGGGTGCCACAATCCAAAGCAAGGTTAAAGAGTAGAGGGCACAAGACTATCGGTGATGAATTCTTTATTTGTGCAAAAAACTTACATACAATGTTTCGGGATCGCAGGTCCCTTCCTCAGGTATAATCTGGTAAACATGTGCAAAACAAACATTGTACCCTAGGCCCCCACCTACATGCATGTGGGCTTAGTGAGTGACAACCTTGGGCACCCATAGTGAGCTGCCCTAAATTCACAGGTCATGTAAGATAAAAACTAGAAATAACATGTCGTGACATATCAACCATCGTGATACATCAAATATCATCAATCATAAAAGCATATGTGATAAAAATAGCTTAAAGGGGAACTGTGGTCTCCAAACAAGTTGAGTCTAAATGAAATGGTCAGGTAGGTTCCTCCCTTTTAGAAACGAGCCATCAAACAACTCTATCTATCGTGCTCACAGCACCAAAGATATAAAAGAAAGAAATGACTGACCAGAATGTTAATGGGGTGGGAGCTGAAATGTGGGACAGTCCTGAGGGCTTCTCCTGCACAGTGCCGCAGGCGAGCACAGCCTCAGATCCATCAGTGGGTGAGGGAAAACAAGAAGTCCTACTCATTCTTCTGCTGTGTGAAGTCCTGAAGAGAAGAAATCTATACAGCCCTTCACGTCACAGTGGGAAAACAGCCTTTCAGGCGATGTCTCACTCAGCCTGAAAAGGTGGTGTCCCACAGAGTTTCAGGTGTGGTGTTGTCCGAGTGGCACACACGCACCTGTAGTGGGGATGAGGCCTAGGCACCCGTGAGTGGGACGGGCCACATTGGGGACTGTAGAGGGTGGCCAAGGGGGGCCATGCAACTGGAGGGACCAGGGGCTGTGCTGCAAAGGGGAGGAGACAACAGGGCAGGTTGACTGAACAGGTTTCAGATAAGGAGTGCAGGGGACGTGGTGAGCTGCCTGCCAGTATCACCACACAATAATTTAAATATCTTCAAAACTATGCAAATAGAAAAAATGGAAATAAATTGCAAAAATTATCAGGACTCCAATCGCCAAGGAAGAGCAAGCATCAAAACAGGTACCCAAACCAGGGGAGCAGAGTAAAGCCAAACCCTAAACACAAAGGAACACACTTGTGGTAAAATATTGCACATATTAATATGGCATTCTATTATAGGATTTGTCCTACGCATTGGGGAAGCTCTTGCACTTCAAAGTAGAAGCATAACATGATGATGCATTGGTAAATTAAAAACTGCACAGTTGTCAAATGATGATTACCCCATACGTTAGGAAAAAATCTAACTTTATGCCACAATAATTAAAACACTCTTTGGAAGTATTTAGAATATGTTGCTAAAAGGATTGTTTCTGGATTAAATGGGAAGGCAAAAAACAAAACTACCAGCACAAATCATCCTTTAAAAGAGGAAAGGCATTACAAATAATGAGTAGCATTTCAATCAAAAGGGCAAGACAAGTAAGGAGCAATAGTGGTTATGGACCAATGCAGCACTATGGAGGAAGCAATAACCAATTAAAAAACGTTAACACACTATTAAATGCATTCAACAGGATCCCACATTATCATAAAAAGTAAGTGTAAATACGGAACTTATTGCAATTTTAACAATAATGCCCACGAACACCAGGGTTATCTCCTTCTAAGAACATAAAAATGTACCAACCACCAGGTCGCCGAGGATAAGTATCAGGAATTACAATGACCTACACCTTTGGGTAAATTTATGGACTTCCATCTTTGAACCATGTTATGCAAACATTAAGACATATCTTAAAGAGGACTACAGCCTTTTTAAATCACATAGAACTTTGGGGTCAGATACAGAGGAAGGCCTACTATGTACCATGGATATAGGAAATGTTGTACTAGTCTAATCCACACACACCCAATGGATGTACAAGCTATGGGAAGAAACTTTATTGGTTGGGGGGGGGGGGAATTAATGAGATTGGTTGGTACTTCCTATTAGGACTATTGAACAATGTTGTTTTTTAACTAACAAAACTATTTAAGATTCTCTCTAACGCTATTACATGATGCAGGGCAACAGTCATGGGTTGCCCCATTTTAGCCTACATATGCAAACCTATTTTGTCTCACAATTGAAAAAAAAAAAAAAACGCATGTTTTAAATACGAGATGTTTAAGGACTCAATGAAAGGGGCGTGTCCCTCCATAGTGCTATGTAGCGATTTGAGATATCGGTAAAGGTGATTAGTATCCCATCTATGAATGTCTACATATATGAAGAGCAGACATTTACTCTGTACAGTTCACACTGATGTATAATTAAAATGCCATAACAAAGTGTTGTAGATTTAGAATGGCGAAACTTTTGTTTTCGGATTTTGGATCTCGGGGAAAATCGAGTCTCAGATCGTATTTCGATAATTTTCAAACGTTTAAGGTTTATTTTCGATAATTAGCGAACAATAGCCCTCTACGTTCGATAATTACCGAGAAATAGGCCACCTACTTCAATAATTAATGAAAATAGCCCCATTACTTTAAATAATTACCGGAAAATAGCGCCTACTTTCAATAATACCGTAAAATAGCGCCCTACTTTCAATAATTACCGAAAATAGCGCTCCTCCTTTCAATAATTACTGAAAATAGCCACCCTACTTTGAATAATTACCGAAAATAGCTCCCTACTTTCAATAATTAGGCGAAAAAGACCCCCACTTTCAAATAATTACCATAAATAGCCCCCTACTTCAATGAATTAGCGAAAACATAGCCCCTGATTTTCAACTAATACTGAAAATAGCCCCATACTTTCAATATTACCGAAAAGTAGCCCCCTAAATCAAAGCTGTTTTTTTCAATCGTGATGTATTATTTTCATTATATCTATTCAGTGTTATTGAAAGTGGGGCTTGTATTACTGAGGCGCAATTTTTTTGCTGTGTGTTAATCAATATTAGATAGATGGTTTTCTCACTGTAGTAAATCTAGGTGGAAATGTTACATCTGATTGGATAGGCAAATTAAACCAGCTCAGGCAAATTATTAGCACCTCTGTGGGTAGGCCACCCACAATCTGTTTTTATAAGCAAGTGAAAGCTGGTACCATCCGGCATATAGCATCATAACTTACTGAATATGCCCTGATCGTGCTTATTACTTATGTAAATCAAGCAACCAAAATTGTTGCCCATTAGTAATAAATGGGACCAATCCCTATTATATATTGGTTGTGCTAGTCTCAAAGGTAAGTTACGTTCATAAGAAGCAAGATCCAGGATTATTGGCTTCTAAATAATAAGAGCGATTGTGATTTTTCTCTTTTTTTATTCAAATAGATAGGTAATGAATAATAAGCGAAAAGAAAATCCACAGACCAGAACGTAACCCTTTTATCACACGCCATGCGACCATATATTTGTACAGATACGTGACCCTAATCACAGGCCGTGTGACCCTAGTATCACAGACCAGTGACCCTTACACAGACATTGGAACCTTATACCATAGACCAGTGGACCCTATATCACAGACATGTGGACCCTATTTCACAGAACCATAGGACCCTATTTATAGACCATGTGACCTTATCACAGGAACCATATGACCCTAATCAACAGACCATGTGACCCTATATCACCAACCATGTGACCCTATATCACACACACCATGTGGATTATATTACAGACATTGTGACCATATCCACCAAGGACCTAGTACCCATGTGACCCTTATATCAAAGACAATGTGACCCTATATCAACATGGATTTCCAACAATGTGACCCTATTTCACAGACCATGTGACGCCTATTATCAGACCATGTGACCATTTTCAGACCAGCTGTGCCCTTTATCACAGACATGTGACCCTGTAGCTAAAAGACATGTGACCCTGTATCACAACCATGTGACCCCTATCGCAGGACCATGTGACCCATATCGCAGACCATGTGACCCTATATCGCAGACATGTGTAACCAACAATTGTTGCATCAGTAATAAATTGACCAATCCTCAATAATATTGGTTGTGGCTATTCTCAAAGGTAATTAGTCATAAGAAAGCAAGATCCAGAATTATTGGCCTTTCTAAATAATAAAGAGCGATGTGATTTTTTTTTTTTATTCACATAGATAGGGAATAATAATAAAGAAAAGAAATCACAGATCAGTAACCCTTGTATCACAGACCATGCGACCCTATATTACAGGACTACGTGGCCCTATATCACAGGCCGTGGACCCTATATCACAGGACCATGTGACCCTTATAACAGACCATATGACCCTATTATTTATCAGACCAGGGACCCTTACACAGACCATATGACCTCCTATATCACAGAACCATGTGACCTATAGCACCACCATGTGACCCTATAGCACACCACACGTGACACTTATAATCACAGACCATGTGACCCTTCATCACAGACCATGTGACCTATTCACGACCATGTGGACCCCTTTATCACAGACCATGCGACCCTATATTACAGACTACGTGGGCCCATATATCACAGGGCCGTGTGACCCTATATCACAGGACCATGTGACCCTATTGTCACAGAACCAATGACCCTATTTATCAGACATGGACCCTTATCTACAGAACATATGACCTATATCACCAGACCATGTGACCCTATATCAAACACCCATGTGACCTATATCACACACACGTGCCTTATATCACAGACCATGTGACCCTTATCAAAGACCATGTGACCCTATATCACAGAACCATGTTGACCTTATCACAGACAATGTGGACCCTTATATTCACAGCCATGTGAACCCTATTTATCGGACAACTGTGACCCTGTATCACAGGACAATGTGACCCAACATCACAGACCATGACCCCTATTGCGGAGGGGACCAGGTGACCCTATATCGCAGACAATGTCCATATCCGGACTTATGTGACTGGACCTTTATCGCAGACATGTGACCCTTTTTCGCAAGACAATGTGGACCCTTTATCGAACAGACCATATGAACCCATTTACAGACCATGTGACCCTTTATCCACAGACCCATGTGCCCTATTTATCAGACCATGTCACCCGTATTTATGCAGACCATGTGACCTATATCACAGACATTTGCCCCATATCACACCCATGTGACCCTATATCACAGACTGTGGAACCATTTTATCAGACCAGTGACCCTATATCCAGACCATGTACCCTATATCGCAAGACCAGTGTGAACATATACGCAGCCAGGGTGGACCCTTATAAGAGACCATTTGACCCTATAAGCAGACCATGGACCCTAGATCGCAGACAATGGGACAGTTATATCGTCAGGACCATGTGTCAAGATAAAAAGGGTCACATGGTCTGCGATATAGGGTTACATGGTCTGCGATATAGGGTCACATGGTCTGCAATAGGGGTCACATGGTCTGTGATGTTGGGTCACATTGTCTGTGATACAGGGTCACATGGTCTGATAAATAGGGTCACATGGTCTGTGAAATAGGGTCACATGGTCTGTGATAAAGGGTCACATGGTCTGTGATATAGGGTCACATGGTCTGTGATAAAGGGTCACATGGTCTGTGATATAAGGTCACGTGGTGTGTGATATAGGGTCACATGGTGTGTGATATAGGGTCACATGGTCTGTGAT